>VZRV01007664.1:267125-290135 GCA_013398115.1 Falcunculus frontatus
GCTGGACAGGCTCTGTGGTGGCGGGGAGCCTCTTGTCAGAGCTCCGGGAAGCCTCTGTGGTGATGGCGGAGAGCCTCTGTCAGAGCCTGGAGAGGCTCTGTGGTGATGGCGGAAAGCTTCTAGCAGAGCCTGGAAAGCCTCTGTCGGAGCTCGGAGAGGCGCCGAGCGTGAGGAGCTCTCCCCGAGCGTGAGGTGGCCCTCGCCCCGTCCCTCTCAGGGGACCGGGCGGACGCTCCTTCCCCTCCGCGGGGGAGGCGTCTGCCAGGAGTCAATATCGCTCCTTTTTTGCCCTGTTCTCCTTTTAAAAAAATAAGAGAGGAAGCACGAATGTCCAATGTGTACTCCCTCTTCCTCCCAGGCTGTTTCGGGCTTGGAGTTCACAAAATAAATAGAAGCACCTGAAATCAAACTGGTGGGGGAGAGGGAGGGGCCTGAATTTATATTGTATGAGCATATGTGGGCTTGAAAGTCTTGCAGGTGGTGGAAGGAGGAGACAGGGAGCGAAGTGAAGCAGAAGTTTAAAAATTGAAGGGTATGAAGCTGCGTGTTGGCTTGGTCTGGTCTGAGAGCCCCATGTAGAACAGGTGGAGGTGTCACCACCTGCATCGAAACCCTCTTGTTCAGAGTTGTTTTCTGCTTCTAAATGTCCACATTGCCCTTGAGAGGGGAAGATTATGTGTTTGTGCGCCCTTCGTGTTATAAAGGTATTTGGGGTAACTACTGTTTGTGTTCACCTGGCCTGAGAAACCTTTTGTCACGGAAGAAAAGGAGAATAAGCATCCAGGAAAACTTGTCCTTGAATTCCCTGAGCCAGGAACCACATCCGTGTTTCTCTTCTTGTGATTTGCTCTGATTAATGAGACTGCAAACAGTATAAAATACAGATCTGTGATAATGTGCTTTTCCTCCAGCTTGGCAGGATGAACACAGTCATACATGGTGTACCCAAATTACTGCAATATTGCAGGAAATTTAAAAAAAAAGCATGAATGACGCAAAACTTCATTTTTAGTGAAGCAGTTCCTCAGGGGTTTATTCCTTAAAGTTTTAATGGCTCGGAAAATGTAAAGCAAAAAGTTTGTCTTCGCATGTCTTAACTAAAACACAATTCAATTTCGAATGTCCAGCTTCTACTGAGAAGTGTTTTACTACTAAGAGTTTATTTCACTTCTAAATGTGACTTCTATACATATTTTACTTTTTAACCATGGAGTCAATGGCACAAAAATATACACAATCCAGTATTTTCATGTTATGTTTCCTCTTTCACAATTTTTAGCACTGTAGAGCTGCATTAGTAACA
The DNA here is from genome assembly GCA_013398115.1 of Falcunculus frontatus. NCBI lineage: Eukaryota > Metazoa > Chordata > Aves > Passeriformes > Falcunculus > Falcunculus frontatus. The sequence goes on from VZRV01007664.1 coordinate 268,429, forward strand.
CGTTTCAGGTGTGTCACAGAAGAAATTTCAAGTCTTTCATTAAGCAGGGTGGGACAGCATTAGTCAGAGGTTGAATGCATGTGTCACACTTGTATAATTTCATGTGCTTCACTGCTCCTCCGTCCTGGCAAGCCATACTCCATTGCTGTGTATTTTACCAAAAGTCATCTTTTCCCACTGCTGTTCCATTGCAAGGTGTGCATAGCTTTGTAAAAGAATCCAAAGTTTGAGTAATAACAAGTGTGAATGCAGATTTTTGTGGTACTTCAAAAAAAATGTTTACAATTTTGTTTAGAAAAATGTAACTTGTCACAGACCTTTCATTTTTCTACTAAATTAGTACGATACCTGAAGTATTTCACAACTTCTGTGAGATTTTCTGCAGGAATGTGTTATTCACTACAGTGTACTGCAGGATTTGAGGACAAAAAGAATAATCTGTTTTTAGGTACTAATACCACTTTCAACTGTTTCTGTTCTATTTTAGGACACTGGTGTAGGCAAATCAAGTATCGTGTGGAGATTTGTCGAAGATAGCTTTGATCCCAACATCAACCCAACAATAGGGTAAGAAACTAAATGAAGTAAATGTGATTTATGCAAGAATAAAATGAAATTACCTGAAAAGATCACTTGGGAATTCTTCGTGTGTGGCAGCTAAATGTGGTAATAAACATGACTGAAGCCTTAATTAAGCTCCTGAGCTACGTCAGGACACATAGGAGTGTTCTCAGCACTCCTGCTGCTTCCATTTTCATGTGTAAGGTCTGGACCCATTTTGTATTGTTAATCTAAGATAACAATGAATAAATTACACTACAGATGCTTCTGCCAAAGGGACAAAATGCTCTTCTCAAGCACAACCCTTAAATTTCAATCTAATTATTATGCAACCCCATGGTTTCTATTTTTTTTTTTTTAAGACTCAAGTACAGTAAGTCTCCTAGGTTCTTGAGGATGGTTAACATACTAATTCAGATAGGTCTCACCATTAGTTAGTTGAAGTGTTACACATCTGTATGCAATGCACACACAAATCTAACTGATGAAACTGTTTTTGCAGTCTCATAGGTAAGGGGGATATTTGAAAGTTGAGCCTCACAGCGGCAACATCATTGATCTCAAATCTTTGAATGGATAGAAGGAAGGGCAAGCATCAGGAATTCTTGGAGTGGTTGGATGTTTTTATTTCTTTTGCTGTCTTTTTTTTGCTTAGCAAGTGTCTTTTGGGCTGCTTTGATCAGAAGCAATTTTTGGCTTATGGGAGGACAGACTTTGCTTGATGCCAAGAGGTGTGTGGGGGTGTCAGTACAATTTCCTGTCTCAGGTATCACACAGGCTCTGCTACAGCTTCAACCAAAAAAGGTCCTGCTGATAAAGATCAGCTGTGTCTCATCCTGTCCTTCTGAAAAATTGGGGTCCCCATGATCTCACTCTTTTCCCTTACACCCCCTTCTTTTTTTGAGTATAAATACTGACACTGAACTGCAAGATGTTCTGTAGGAAGCGTGCTTTTGTTTAAATTTCCCTGTTAACAGAGGTTTATTGACAGTACTGAGATCATTATAGTTGCTTGAAGTGTCAGACTAAAAATCTATCTTTTAACAGTCTTAACAAAATCATTCCCTGGTCTGAGGACTTGGTATTTTGGTAGTTTGCTGTAGTGGTATAAATGAATCAAGACTTGCCCAAATGCAGGGGTTGTGTGAGGCTCCAATAAGATACGCAGTCCCAAAATTTGAAGCAAATTAATTTTGACTTTTTTTTTATACCTTGCATTCATTTCCTCATTGAGACTAGTAGGTGGAAAGAACAAAGTGAGGATTAGAAGAGCTTTGAGCATCTTGCGAAACTAGAGCTGAGAATGTTTCAACTTTATTTCTGGGTCTTTGAGTTCATGAGATATGATCTTGTTTCCTGTCCTGTTTTCATTCCTCTTAGAATTAGCTGAGCAGTCACACTCTGTTGTCAATGTTCATTGCTCAGGTTCTGATATGGGCGGCTGCGCAAGTCCTGTCAGAATTGTGCAACTTTCCTCTCAGGATGCTGAGGGCACATTTAACCAGCATATACCTCTAGGTACTGCAGAATATCTAGTCTTTCATTATAGCATCAAAAAGGAATATCAAACTGCTTTCAGATGCATCTTGTTCATGTAGTTGGTGTGCTTACTTGGCTGGGAGAAGCAGCTGGGAAATTTAATAGCAAAACTTTATTCCTAGTAACAAAGACATTCTTCCTACTAAAAGTTATCAAGGATAACTCCAGTTTGAAGCGTTTTGTTGACCCAGTTGTCAAAGCATTTCGAGAACCATTAAACCTCTTGTCAGGTACTACTTGGAGTGGTTTAGTTGTGATGTGAATTACAGAAACACAACTATTCGGTTCAAATTGACTGTATGGGGATGTTTTGGTCTATAGAACCAAGTAAGATAAATTCAGTGAGAATCTATGATTTAGGAAACTGTTTCCATATTGACCAGAGAATTCAGATTTGATGCATAATTTGCAGCAGTCTTGAGGAAGTGAAAGTCTCTGCTGTGCTTTACAAGAGATACTCCTATCACTTTGTTTTTATTTACTCATTGCAGAAATACATCAGCTAGTAAATGGTGTTGAAATGCATTGCAACTGGGCTCTTCCTTTTTAGAGGAGTTGCAACTTTATATTTGGCTTCTTAAAAGACTAATTAACTTTGGAGTTTGGCACACTATTTGACAAATGATCTGGGCTTAAGGAATGGGGAGAAGGTTACCTCTTAACAGTTGAAACATTGTGTAACTGATCCCTTTCCTTTTCTTTATTGTAGCTAATTATCCTCTTATAGCATTGAAACATGTGCAAAGACTGCAGTTACATTGGCTACAAAAGTGTCAGGGACATCATTAAGTGGTTCTTATGCCCCAAGATAAACTGAAGTTCAGACTCCTGGGCTCAGATCTTTAGTGTTGATCATGCTGAAAGACTCTTGCTATCTGAGTCTGACTGTACAGCAAGTTTGGGGTACTATAAGAAGCTCCAGTGCCTTCAGAATCCTGTCAAAACTGACAGACGAACAAACTTGGAAGTCTGCAATATTTTCAAGTGACAGGAGTTAATCGCACAAAAGGTATTCAAGTTCACAGTGTAGGATCTCATGTGCTTAAAACAATTATGTCACCTACAGTTCCAGCTGTACAAGGATTTGAATCCAGTGTGTGGTTTTTCTAGTGAAAAATGTGCCTACAGATAAGAGATACAGCAAAGAACTCCCTCTTGTAAAAGAGTAGGTCACTCATGTTCTTGTGGGAAATACACTCATTCAGCTAAAGCACATCAAATAAACCACAAAAGTACTTTGCAATATGTAACTGTAAAACATCTAGAATTTGGGCAAGGGGAGAAGCATAGGAGAGATTTTCCTGGAGCATAGAAAAGTTGGGTTTTTTTTTGTCTTCTGGAAGTCCAAGAGCCTCTGCAAACTAAAATATGTAATGCCAGACAGGATCTGGAAGCTGTACAGGGTGCAGACAACAAGCAAGTTACTCTATTGATTTCTTTGTCCTGTTAACACCTACCAATAGTGATATCCATCTCCTATTTTATTTCCAAGTATGGATTTACCAGCACTTACCTGAATGTTAGTACAGAGATAGAAAAAGCTGATACAAAGGGAAGGATTTGACCTTTCTCCCCCCAGAAGTTTCCAGTGTGCATTGAAATGATTGCTGTGAGGAAGAACGTTGTTAAAAGGCTGACCTTTCTGGGTTTTTTGGTCATACAGCCTGTATTTTTTATCCAAAGTTTATAAACAATTAAAACTTATAATTTGCATTCATTATGTGTTTTGTTAGTTGAATTTCAGTGTCTGAAAGGAAATTTCGTCCTCTCAATTTCACCCTTTATATCTGAAACTTTTCAACAGTTTGTGTGTTTGTGTGGGGAAAGCACCTTTATTGGAATGTGAACCTTTTTGAAAGCTCATGGTGGTAATGCATGTTCTAAGGATGTATTTACAGTCTCAAAAAGCATGAACTGTATATTTTTTTTCAGAGCCTCATTTATGACCAAGACTGTACAGTATCAAAATGAGCTGCATAAATTCCTGATTTGGGATACAGCTGGACAGGAGCGGGTAAGTAAAGTCAATATCTGCAAAGAAAGTTTGGGCCAGAGCTTGGGCTGCTTTTCAGCTCTGCCCCTGAAAGTCACAAAGTGATCTGGTTTCACAAATGTGTGTTAGAACGCTTGTTTCTATGCAGGTTCCTTTTAGATGTGGGTGCTGTAGCTATGTTTTTATTTTTCATTGTTGTCATGATTGAAGTATAAAGGTAAGGAAGATTACCTTATCTGTAAGATTATGTTCTCTATTGTTTCATCAACTCTTATACTTAGGAGTTGATGAAACAATAGACTGGGTTTAGATTCACTGGAAGGGAGTGGTCTTTCCAAAGAAAACAGGTCTGGTGTGGGGGAAATGGTACTGTCTCTAGTACCATTTCTAGTTGAGTTTTAAACGTTCAACTGCAATGTTTGCAGCCAGTGAAGCACCACAAGAATCAAAGTGAAATGAATTACCATATTTCATAGTACAAGTAAGGCCTTGATTCTGGAAAAATGTACAACTGCTAACACATTCTGTTAGCTTCACTGTCAGGGTTATAAATGTACATAGGATGTAGATTTAGGCTTTCCAAAGCAGAGTGTCAAGCAGTGTTACAGGTGATAACTGCTCTTTTATTCTTTTGTAAAGTTTTACTAATCAAATCTGATGGTGTTAGAAGCTATGTCAAGGAATCTCTTTTGAAATTTAAATTTTAATTTGGTAGTTTGGGGTTTTGATCTCTGCAGCATGCATAGCTCTGAGGGGAGGCAACAAAAGCTTTGATGAAAATGACTCGTTGGATAAAATTCCAGCTAATTAATTTGCATGATTTTTACTTGGAATTTAAAAGGAAGACTTTGCTAGAGAACTTCCTTGCGTATGGATTCTTAGTAAGAGTGGTAGAAATTACAGTAGCTGTATTAACAGTGTTTACTTACTCTTGCTGTTTCTTGACTGCAAGTGAACTACTGACAACTGCCAATTACTCACGATGAGTTTATTTGGGATGTGAGGTAACTGTGACAAAGGTTGGGTTATTACTTTAGGATAACAACTGGCAAATACAGCTGTACTACTTTTCAGGATTGGCTTGAGAAATAGCCCAAATAAAAAGCCAAACAAACCAACAAAGCAAACACCTTGTAAAGCCTCAGTCATCCCTATCCACAGGTACTTGACCTTTAGGATTTCTGGTGGAACTGAGTTGCCAGCTTTTTGGCTTGGTAACAGCCTTGATGGCTAGGAAGTAACTCAAGTATATTTGTATTGTGATTTAGTGCTGTAGATTTTGAATGACAATTTATTTCCTTCTAACAGCACCATGTAAAGCAAACTTAAGTTGTCAGGGATGTTTCCCAGGAATATGTCTGTTATCAAAAATATCCTGAGCCCTTCCATTCCTAGCAGCCAGTCAGCATTTGCTGTAAATAGTTTGTCTTAAGTGAACATCGTAGCCCATTCTGGAATGTTAATGCTGCAAAGTGATATTCTGAGAGGTAGAGTATGAATTTTTAGAGGTTGGTACTCTTAAATGGAAAGTTTTATAAACATGCCTGCCACTATTTGACAGGAAACATCCATTACATTTTAGCATTCCATCCTGTTCACTTTAACTGTGCAAGCAATGGGAGGACCCTGTAATTTGGATTCAGCACATCTAATCTGAGGGAGCATCTCTGTACATGACCAGCATGTTCCTGGTCTGGTTTTAGACTCTCAGTGGTACTTCTTTAATTTTCTTCTGTACAAGTGGCACGATATCTTTATTGAAATAAAAAAAGGAAAGTTGTCGTACCTGGGCTCTCACCCAGGAGCTGTGATACCTGTGAAGTTTGTTTTCCATATCTGAGAGAAGTCACTTGAGACCCCAGTATAACCAAGGAAATCAGTGAAATGTGAGCGAGAATGTTTGCTTTGAAATAATTCAGTATTTTCACAGAGGTTTCTTTCTCCAGAGCAGGACAGCACTATCACTGCTATCCCAAATGGGTTGTATACCTGCCTGGCCCTGAAATCTGTAGCACAGTTTTCTGGTCATGCAACATATCTGACAATGAATTATGGAAGGGATTCCCTCCGTGGAGTAGATCTGGAATACCAAAAATGTCCACACCATTCTTGGAACTGAAATGTCTCTGCTGAGCTATGATGTGGAATGCACGGAATTCATAGTCTTGGCTTCTTGAGGAGCGTTTGCTGTTTCCCGTTTCAAAAGCCCAGCTGCAGTGCTCTGGGCACCCCGTTGCTCTCAGTGGCTTCAGGGTGGCTGGATAGCCTTGTTCCAGAGGTGGAAATGTGCACCAAGTCTTCACATGCCTCATTCACACACACACACACACCTTATTTCTTCTCTCTCATTTCTTCTACGCTGAGTTAAATTGATAGGAGATCACTTACAGTAATTAGGATTTTTGCCTTCTCACCTGACAGTTTTGAGTTTCCCTGCGTAATTACAATGTGTTGTCTTAATAATTCTGTCAAAACACAAATTGGAGGCTGGGGGGCAGGCTGAAGTCTTTGGAAAAATGGGAAAAGGAAAATCCAGTGTTTCTGGTAACATCTGTTTTGTTAATATATTTTATCTGCCGACTGCTCTTAGGTGGAAAAAAGTATCTAAGTGTTAGCAGACAGGAAATGAGAGTAATACAAAATCAGCAAGTGAAAGTTGATTTATTTCCAATGTAAATAGTGAAATAATCAAAAAGCCAGGTTGCAACCAGTCCAAGTGGTGGTTTACCAAATATATTTCCCTTTATATTTTAGTACTTAGAAGGAAGAGAGGGATTATGTCCCAATGTGAACTGAGTGCCTGCCCATGTTTCCCTTTCCCACTATTAAATATTTTTATATTCTGAACTTTGTGTTCAAAATCCTATTTTCAAAACAGAATTTGAGAGCCAAATGTAAATGGTCTGGAATTCTGCTTTATAGCAAGATTTTTATGATTTATTATATTGCTCTCAGTTGAACTATACTAAGCAAAAGGAAATTGGTATTTTATTAGAAATGAATAAGCCTTTATGAAAAACTGTATCCAATTCATTATTTTTACCCTGAGTAATAAGATGCACAAAAGCTTTAAATTATATATGCTTACATGGAACCAATACATGCAGTTCACTCTGCACTTTGATGGAGAGTTCTGGTTGCTAGATTAGTTGTCTTGGCTTTTTTTAAATTGGCAGAATATCTCACTCTTCTTAAGAATGCTTCATTGATATTTTTGGTGCAACTTGATCACGTACTTTATCACTTTTTTTAGCCCTGGATTCATGAGGCTCTGTCCACACAAAGGTACAGGCCCTACCAAGGAAACAGGCCTGCTGTAGATTTAATTCTGAAAATCACAAGAAAATTACTGCAGCCTTTTATCTAGTGTATTCCTTAAAGCTCTGCTTGCAACAGGTCACATAGCTGTGGGCTTTTGCAGTTTTTAGTTTTAAATATTCTTCTAAATTTGAGGGGGAAACTGAAGCAAAATACTTAAAGCCGTTAAGTTATATCATGAAGAAATCAGCATTTCTAGCATTTAAGACTGATGACTGATGCATAGGGCTAGAGGTTGACAGCGGTTTCTGAACATTTCAGATCAACATTAACATATGCTAGTTTTCTTGACATTTTTGTCTTAGTCAAAGTTGACCTTGCTTCTTCCTGCATTTTTGCCCTTGTTTGGAGCTTGAAGTTGAGCACATGCATGTTTGTGTAGACAGTCTGTTAAGTGAGAGGTTCTAATCTAGGCAAAATAAGATCAAGTTTGCCTTTGTGCTGTTGGCAATAGGTGAGCTGCTGAGCCCCATACGATTTATTGCCTGGCCTTTGGAGAACAATGCCTTCCTGGGAGATTATGTGCTCTACTGCACAGACTAGCTGTGACTGTAAAGGAAAGTTTTCCACTGCTGTGATCTTGGTTTTCACTTTTTTCAATAGTAATAATAATGACAGTGAGGTTCTGGAGGTCAGTGGAAGATCAGGTTTATGTTGTTTGGTGTCTTTCTTCCAGTTCCGTGCTTTAGCCCCGATGTATTACCGAGGGTCAGCAGCAGCCATTATAGTGTATGACATCACAAAAGAGGTAAGAAACTTCATCTTAACCCAGCACTACAATTTCTGGGCTTTTTTATTTGTGTCATGGGCCAGTTCTGACTCTTGATTTCTTAATTCCTTCTGTCTTCTTTCCTTTTTTTTTTTTCCCCACATTAGGAAACTTTCTCAACGTTAAAGAACTGGGTTAAAGAGCTTCGCCAGCATGGACCTCCCAACATTGTTGTAGCTATTGCAGGAAATAAGTGTGATCTTAATGATGTCAGGTAAATAACTCTTGTCAGTTTTGAGGGTTTTCCTTAAGCCCTAGTGTTAAATATTTTAAGATTTTAGAGCAGCTGAAAGGTATAGAGCTGTTCTGCTCTAGTGTTGTAGTTTCACAAGGGGTTTGAGCTGATTCTACTGTCAGAGGACATGGGGTTTGAGATGTTTCTTCTGTCAGAAGATGTGGTTAGGCTGCCTTTGGATGGTCTCACCCACTTCCTCCGCTGTGCTGATGTGAGTACACCTGTGATTGGGCAGTAAATTGGGCTGTAAAAGGGATCCAGATTAAAACTAACCCTTTAAAAAAAAAAAGAAAACTGATCCAAGTATATTTATCTTTCTCACACCATGAACACTTGCTGGCATAACGGTGTGGGGATAGCAGGGTTAGGTATGAGCAGTTTACAGGGAGACAGGATTACCTTTTCTAGTGGCAGTGCCAAGTTACACAAACCTAAACTGCCTGTGAAACTATAGTGTAATAGAAGCTGTTTACCTCACTTTACAAGAAGTGCCCCTGTCAGTCTGTAGCACCTCATTTTGTTAGGAAAAACACCGAGCCTGTTGGAAATCATTGTGTAGGTTTTTCTGACTTGCTTGTTCAGGTGCCTTCCTTCCCTGCTTAAATACTGGGGTGGAATTGGCTGTGGCCAAAATAGTTTCAGGGAGCGGGAAAAGCTCTTGAGAAACTTTATGAACGGCCAAACTTTCAGGAAGGCATGTACTAAAAACAAAAGAAGGCCTTTTTTATTGACATCCTGGTTAAATAAGCCAAAATTCAGAAAGAAGGTGTGTGTAAACTTCTTGGGTTTAGGTTTCACTGCAAAAGGCACCACAGCTGGTGTCTCAAACGAGGCAGCTGGTTATATGTTTAAAGAACCACTGCAAAGGTGGCTCTGAGTATGGTTTTACAAATTGTTAATACCTAGAAGTTATCTAGTGAGCTCTAATAACTTTTGCTAGAAGTAGCATGTCTTTTGAAGGAAATACAGTGTAAAATTACTTAGAACTGTATTCAGTTTCACATGCTCAGCTGGCATCATAGAAGTAAGCATTGCTATTCAAGCTAATGAGGAAGATTCCTTGTACTTTAGTCAGAGGCAATATTTGAGTCACTGATCAAAGTCCATGCTCTTGATATCCTAAAGTCCCTCATTACTGAAAGTAGCCTGTGTGTTGTAGAAATTGTATGTGAAGTGATACAACATAAAGTCCAGACCTCCCTACAGCTACTGGAGTTTGTATTTTTCATTTTATTTAAGGAAAGATACAAAATCATCAACTTGCCTACTTTGGGGTGCAGAATAACTTTTACACTTCTGTATGCTCAGTGTAAAAATATTCCTCTTTTGTAGCTACATCTTCATGCAAAGTAAATACTGCATGATGATTTGTGCAGTGTTGGGAGATACTTTGGTTTTGTAAACAGTCTTAAGAAATGCACAGGATCATTGGAAACAATGCTTTAGGATTTTCTCAGGTCATCTAAAGGTGGGGGGGTGAATAACACACCTCAGAAGGATTGATTGCAGACCTAAGCTTAGAGCACTCAAGACAAAACCACTGCAATGTTGTCAGATGGATTAAGGCCTTGGGTAGTTCATGACTGTGCTTGTACCTCAAGGCAAGGAGACAGCACAGAGTAAAGAATGAGCATCAGCTTCAGCATGAGGGAGCACTGTGATGCCAAACAGGCAAAATATTCATTATAGGAGTCACTTAAAAACTTAATCTGTCCCTTAAGGTTTTGAGTAATGGGGTTCTTTTGCATTTGTGAATTTTTCTTTGCTTTTTTTTTTTTCAGAGAAGTCATGGAAAAAGATGCTAAAGACTATGCAGATTCCATTCATGCAATATTTGTAGAGACAAGTGCGAAAAATGCAATAAACATTAATGAACTCTTTATAGAAATTAGTAAGTATTTAAACAGTTAATGTACTTCCTTCTGCAAGAAGTTCAAGTAGAAATTTGATTTCTGTGTTACTTTTCGTGCTATTTGGGTGAGAATATACTGACTTAAATTTGTTACAATCTGACATGGCTACAAACTGCAAAATGAGCTGAATGATTTTCTGGTCATCTAATGACCTCTAAATATTCCTTCTAGAGATTTTCAGCCTACTGTGATGCTGCTGGATAAATAGCAAGGAGGGTACTCATGTCAGAAATCAGTGTCATCTTACCATGTCTGTTATTTAATGCTTCGATTAGTACTTCCAAAGTTATGGAAGGGAAAGGAAATGGCATGAGGAAGATCCAGACTTTATACATCTGAGAAAAGGAATTAAGTTCTCACTCTTAGTGCTTGTACTTAGGCTAAAAAAGTGTGTTTTTAAAAATACAAGAATTCATAAATGCCAGATTACTGCATGGGGAATAGCAACTACTGCATGTAGATTTTCCACAAGTATGTTTGTGGTACCTTGGGGTTTTTTTATATTAAATTGCAAATCTTTTCTGTCCCATTTGTGGTGAGGACAACAATGATACTTTTTATGTGTGTTAATAAAAAGCAGACAGTATTCCAAAGTGAATTCTGTGCGATATTATTTGGAGGATATGTGTCAAGTAGCAGCACCAATGTGCAGGTATGTCAGCCTGTTAGTGAAAAGAGGACTAACTACAGAAACATCAGACTTAAGAAAAAAAATAGGGTCTTATAGAATCAGTTGAATATATTGAAGCTGATGTAAAAAGTATGTGCTGTAGAGTAGCTTCCTGATTTACTGACTTAATAGTTGCTCTCTAAAATTGATCTTGAATAAATTATGGGGGAAAAAAATCATAAATCCTCCTCAGAAGAGAATGCTCAACCAGGAATAGTCCATTTTAAAGACTGATGAAATGACTAAAGCAGCTCTCTCTACAAGCACTCCTTTGCTAAGCCTGATGCAGGTGATCTGTGGAAATACGGGTCAAGATGGTTGTTCTCAAGCTATTCCAGATGGTATTGCATCCTGCAAAGTATTCTCCAAGTGCTTTTACAGCTCAGCTGTCCAGGTCTAGATGAGCCTGAAGTGTAATCACTGCTAAATTGACTTCAAACTGCCTCTGCTGTCCTTTTGTGCAGCCGTCCCTCTTACAGACATAACACAGACTGTTGCTGCCATCGTGCTGGGCAGGAATGTCATCCCTAGTGACCTCCAGCTAATTGAAGACACATTTTTGTATACAGAGCATACACCGGATGCTTAGAATTAGTTTCAAGTATAACATTTCCTATAAATTTCTTTTTCCTGCTTCCTTGTAGGTCGCAGAATTCCATCCACTGACACCAACCCCCCGTCCAGTGGGAAGGGCTTCAAACTTCGACGGCAGCCATCGGTGACAAAGCGCAGCTGCTGTTGACTGACCCCTTAGAAAATCAAACTTGTTTATACAGTAGGTGGTCTTGGAAGTTAATAGTTCATGTTGGGTTTATATTATCAGTCTTAGATCTTTATCTGCTGGTGTTCATACACCCGAGGTCCCCAAAAAAGGGACTGGCTCATCTGACACCCGTACGCATGCAGGAAAGACTGCAGTCGTCAGGGCAGCCTGCTGGCTTCCACAGCGTGCAGTGTCTCTTGCATTCAAAGGGAATCCATCATCACTTTTTTGGCCTTGCTTGACTGGAAGGTGACTACGTGGATGGTAGAACTGAAATGTTTTCATAGTTTTGTAATCAAGGTTTTGGGAGGTTTTTTGGTAAAAAGGGAAATGAGCACTTTTGTGGGAGATTGGGTTAGGAGGAGTCTGGAAGTTAGATGTCATTTCTTCCTTTTCTTCAGTGAGCCTTATTTTAAATTTTGGTGTAGCTAATCCAAAGTATGATGGGACAGTTGATGTGAGATGGCTACAGAATAAGCAACTGAAGACAAACAGTAGGCAAATCAGTCCATCCAGTCCCCAAATCCCATTTGCACTTTTTATTTAAAGATGATCTGCGCTGGGGGTGGGGACACAAGCAACAGATCTTAAACCACAGACAATCTTCTTTTTCATGCTGACTGTAATCACTTTAAGGCAAATTGGTATGCTTATAGGCATCTTTTTGTTACAAGTTTTTTTAATATTAAGATGTTGGTTGAAGAAAATTACTTGTAGATCTGACTAAATTAAGTGGTTACTGACTAAATAGAGATGCTGTAAACAGATGCTGCCGGTGGTTCTGATAAGACCTACAAGTTTTTGGGGAAAGCTTTTAATTGCTTGGCATGTGTAAAGTGTTCATATTATATTTATGAGACCAGTGTTTAAAGTGTTATAAATTATGTAAAAACAGTAAAAAATAATACAATCTTCTACACTCCTTCCATTCCACACCTAGGGATAAACTCTTGGGGAATCTCCATCAGGGGTTTTTTTCCTGCATTTTAGGTATTGTCACTGTGAGTTCATCCAGAGGCAGATGAAATTTTCCCTTTCAATGACATTTGAAAGGGCCAATAGAGAATCCTGTTGGGGCAGCACAAAGCCTGTCTTGTTGAACAAGCTTTCATGTGGGGTGCACCCAGTCTTTCCTATTTTGGGCACAAAAATACACATAGGAAGTAACCTTAAGACATGTGGTAATGTCGATCGTTACCTCTTGGCTCCTGGGGTTTTTCATCTGTGAGGGTTTTTAGCAAACCAGTGTTTAGCTTATTCTGTATTGGGTTTAGTAGGCTTTCAATTAAACTATAGGTTGACCATACCTGTTTGTGCTATTTATTTTTACTTTTTGTTTCTTACCAGCACTAGTGAGAAACTTTTATACTTTTTGAAGAAAAAGAGCTTAATAGACTTGAGTATATACTAAAATATGCTGTTTAGCTTTAGTATCAAACTGAGGTCATGATGATGCTTATTCTTTTTTTTAATCTGGTTTTCTATCATCTCAAGTATTTTCTCTGAAGGAAATGTAGGAAAATTTGTAAAAAATGAAAGGACTTGTACTTCAGATTCATTTATGTTAGTGAAAATTCTTGGAAAGCTGGAGCAAAACAGGCAAACTGGTACAGTGAGGTTTTTGGACAGGTCAGTGAGTTTAATGATATTTGGTGACTACATTTTTGTCATGCCTTTTTCCTTACCCTGCCTGCATTGCCAATTCTGCCTTCTTTGCCACAGTCCTACAGGCTCCATGCTTCTAGAGAGCCCAAGAAATCCAACTTCATGGGCATATATCCTACTCTTTCTGCAGTTCTGATCTTGAATTACTGCAGGTAATGAACACATGGAAACAAGCCAGTGTTTCAGATTGTCCAAACTACCAACCCTGGAATGAGGCTGCTTCTTAACACTTGCCTATTTAAAAAGACAGACAGTTGATGTAAGCTCTTCTGAGTCAAGATAAGTGTTTATTGATCACTGGCCCTGCTGAACGCTGGAATGCAATCCTCCCTGCATGAGATGCACATGCTCATTGTTTCATTTTTGGTGGAGAAAAATGGTTTATTTTGTATTAATAATTTGTTAGGTCAGCTGCTTTCATCTTGCACTAGGCTTTCTGGAATTGATTATATTTTGTCCTAACATAGCTTCTCTATTTGGAGATACATTGGTATTGGAGTGTTTGGAGTGCTGATTATCAACCATTCCAGCTAAATTTTTAATAACTTTTTTCCTGGTAAGAAGTTGTTAAAAAAGCTCAGGATTAAAGTTTTATTCCACTGTGTCTTTCTGTCTAATGAGTGGAGCTCATCAGAGAGACTAAACTTTCACATATGGTCAGAGGGAATTACACAATCTCAGAATGGGTCAGGTTGGAAGGGACCACAGTGGGTCACCTCTCTGCTCAAGCAGGGTCATCCCAGAGCACATTGCACAGATTAATTTCTGCAGAACAAGTTTGAAAGGGCAAAGTGTCATGTATGTAAAAAGGTAACGAGGTGTATGTTATATCATTGATCCAGAGCATTTTTTAGCTGAAGAAAATATTACTATTGCAACTTCTAAACACCACCAGTTCTTTCTCGTGAAAGTTATAGAATTGAGCAAAAATATAATTTGATAAATACTTCATTCTTAAGCTTTGGAGCAACCTGAATGTGCTCTCCAGGTTTTGGAAGGTGTCTTCATCTGATCCTCTGTTGCAACAGGCACTTAGCTGAATTGCCAGGCTCCTAATCTGTGCTGTAGGTAGTTTTGTAGGATATTTTGTATACATGCTGAAAACTGGCATATTAAGTGCCCAAGTAGGTGAAATTTGGAAGCTTACATTTAGTAACAGGAGCATCTAGTAATCATACTACTGAAAATTCCTATAGGTGCTTTGAAAAGTTCTAAGACAATTCTAACAGCTTTTGCTGTTGCCATGGAGGTAAAGATTTTGTTATTAGGTCCAGCAAATCACTGCACTTCAGATCCCTGCTGACATCAGTGAGACCCTTCCTTTAAGTGCTGCAGGATCAGACAGTTAATGGTTTAGAGGGATGTTTTATGCAGACTGGAGTCTTTGATGTGTTGCTTTACATTTAATGTTACCAGCCTGCTCAAGAAGGATTATTCACTTGCTTGGGAAGAGAGTAAGAGGAGAGGAGACAGGACCTACTTACTGATTTGGAAGTCTAATCCTTTAACCTGGTTGAGGGAGAACTACATTCTTGGTTAAAGCTTCATTTTCATTATCAAAAAGTAATTCATGGTGAAAATCTTGAATGGTTTAAAAGTTGGCCTCAGCGAGATTTGTTACACTGTTAAGCTGAAATTATTCCTTCATATTAGTGTTAAGTTCCAGTATAACACATTATTAGTTGGAAAAGGAAGCTTTAGCAGTGATGTTTGAATGACTTGCTTGTGAAACAGTCTTTAGTGTGTGTTAAGGATGGTGTAGGCTATTTGTGGTGTGCTATGTCAGCAATCTGCAAAGACTATCTTGGGAATGAATGATTTACAGGACAGAAGCTGTCAGAAGAGTGGAGCTGCTCACCCTGGAGTGAACCTCACTCAGCAGCAATAGCTACAAACAAGCAGGGCAAAATCATCTCCAGCATGAGGAGAACTTGCATAATTCACTGGCTTCAACTTCTACACTGCCTGCTTGTTTTGTAAAAAGGCTTCACGTATCTCTCCTGAATACTTGCAGCCTCTAAAAAAGGCTTTTTGGTTCATAGTTGAGAGAGAAGGAGAAACTTTCTTAATTTTTCTAGCAGGAAGTAATTTACAACCACCTGAGATAGTTTGTACATCACAAGTCAGTTACTCAAAGCGGGAGAATTGTGTACTTGGAATTAAGCCTCTAAAAATCTGCAAAAATTCTTTAAAGAAAACTGTTAATATTTTATGTTCAGATCTCATCTCTAGTAATAGATCACAGCCTAGTGATGGTAGGTGACAGAAGATTTACAGAAATATGATGATGGTGTGAATTACCAATGTAAGATGGAAATACAGGGTCTAGTATTAAAAAAGTCATGTTAGCTTTCCTGTGAGTCATATGGCTCCAACTTGTCAAAAGGAATATGCTTGAAAATACATATTTGTACATCATACAAAAATTCAGGTGCCAAAACACAATTCCCTAAAATGATTTAGGCCTTCTGACACCAATGTTTGTTTCTGAGAAATCCTTTCTGATATTCTGGAGGTCTCAAAAGTCTGAATGCAAACCACTTCTTGCTCAGCTACAGTCAAAAATGCCCAACTTGGAAAAAATCAAACAAGCATTACCAGATTTTATCCCTGAAGTGTCACAGATAACAAATCTTTCAAGGATATAAGACTATCCTGAAATCCAAGAATACTGATGAGCTTAGCCTCTGACATGTCAAAATGTTCCTGGGGTCAGCTTTTTCCTCCTTTCCCCACTCCATTTCCTTCCACCCCACCCAAACCTGAATTTTTAACATAGTGTTGTCAGAGTGTACATGCTATAAAGAGCTATTCAGAAATACTTAGGAAAGTTCTAATGGCTGAGAGTCACTTGGTGCTCCCTGTTTTACATGGAGAATCAAGGCAGTAGGATGACTTTTTTCAGTCTAAGAATAAAGACTTCTTAGAAGAATCAATTTTGCTGTTCCTGTTACATCAACCTGCAAACTGATGTTCTTAAATTTTTGCTTGAACACTAACTATAAATTTTATTTAAGGAGCTACTTACCTTTGTAAAGGTTTTCTTCTTTTAAGAACGTTGGGCTTTGCTTGGTTTCTGTTGATGTTTTCAGATACATATTATTGAACAAACCAACTGCTGCTCCTTTTTCAAATGTTGAAGGACACAGACCACTCTTGTGTCATGCTCTTCATCACTGTGGCTGTGATACTCCATCCAGTTGTTGCACTTGAATATTCTGTAACTCTGACACCTTGATAGATTCACCGCTACTATCTTGCCTCACTTTTACTCGTGTTACAGTATGTATTTCCTATTAAATCCGTTATGTTTTCTTGGCAATTTGTTCTTTGTTTCCTTATGGGATTTAGACAACAATAGGTGGTGAGTGTCTCTTTTGCCACAAAGTTCTAGAAGTATCTGTCACAGCAGCAAATATTTGTAAGCAAAATGGTAATTCATTAGCACAGCCTTATGAAACTGTTACAGCAGCTGAGACCTGTGCCATGACTGTATTTTACCACATAATGAAGGCTAAAAGCACATTCACCTGGAGAAGCAAGTTATTGTAAGCCTCTAGTCAACTCTTCCGTATTTTAACTTTCTTTCTTGTACTTCCTCTTTCTGAATATTGTGTATCCAACACTGACACTGTGACGGTGAATTAATTGATTTAAGGCACAGAAATGGATTGCATTTCTGTAGCTGAGACACTTAAGACTTCCTGGCAATCTTCCCACTTGTACCCCCTACACTGAGGACAACGAAGAAAAAAAAAGGGTTTTTTCTGAACGAGAAACTGCATTTGTGTGTTCAGGACACAAAAATAACCTGATCTGCATAGAGCTCTTGCAGTGTAGTAAATGTTTGCCTGTAAAATAAGGTGTGAAGGTTAACCTTTGTATCAGCAACTCTTGTCACTCATAACAACATTCTGCCTTTTCATTCTAGGATGGGGTTAACCTGTTACAAGGGTTGAAAGGTCTGTGCCTTCTTACTATATTATCTCTTACTGAAACAAACTTAAGCCGCTCAAAGTTACAGAGCATTTGCAGCACTGTAAACTGCACAAATTTCCAACCATTGCTTCACTGCATGAAGTGTAGTCAGATTACTAGTGATGAAATATTGTAGTGATGAATTCCCAAGCTTATGAATGTTTTGAGACTTTTTTTTAGTCTTCTCTTGGGCTGGTCCTGAGAGCGTGTACAGGTTTGTCTGTATTGTTGGTTTGTAGATGCTAATGAGGAAAACCAGGCTTTTGTTCTCTCCTTTTTGTTTGAATTGTTACACTCCCATATAGTGCATAGAATGCAAATAAAGAAATGTTGATTTGACATAATGTAAACAGCCTTTTCAGCCTAAGCATTCATAATAAACTTTTATAGCGTAATAACATGCTAAATCACTACCAGTCCGATGTATTGTGCAAAAAAAAAAGGTGTAAACATTTTATTAATAAAAAGCTTTGTTTATAAATATGCTGGCTTTTTTATAAATGCTTCCAAAATTCTCCACATCTTAAAAAACAGTCTCTATAGCAATTTAATTATAGAAGAGGAATGTAAGCAATAGCTTACATGTACAAATGACTGGAATAGCTGTTTTCCAGAAGTCTTGACTACTGGTGTTCAGAAACTGGAACTTTTCCCTGGTTTATGTACACACAGACAAAGGCAGAAGATCTTGTGCAAAGAAGGGATGGGGGGAAACAGCAGAGAGAATGCAGCTTTTGTGTAACACTTCCTTTCTTTGTAGCATCATGTCTGAGAAACTGCAGGCCACACACAGTCTTGTCAAGCAGGGCAAGGCCTGACAAATTCTAGCAGGGCCGAGTTATTTTAATACATTTAATACATTGCTTTTACCTTAGTTAATACTTAGCTTTTACCTTTTTTACCACAGTTCTCTGCTTAGGCCAGGTTTCTGTCAATCAAAACTATAAAGTGCTTTTAATATCTGCATAGCGTTGTGGGGCCTGTTGTGCTGGGAAGGGATCTTCTCTTGTTTGTTAGTACAGCCAGCTGGTTGGTAGCTTGCTTTTTTTAAACCACTGCTCTGCTGCTTATGTAGTACCCAAAAATATGGAGTTGGCTGCAGTTAACTCGCTTGTCTTACATGATGCTTAAAAGATGTGGCTTTGTTGTTCCAGTCTGGGGTGCACATCTAACATGTTGAGTTAAGAGCAGCCTTCAAAAGCTAAATAAACAAAAAATTCCTGTTTCTGAACTGCTGTTTCGCCTGAAAAGGTTGGATACAAGCTTTTACTAAGCAAGTGGCTGCAGTTCCTATGCAGGAAAACACATACTGTGTCATCTTTTGTTTAAGAGAGACCTGGAATAATTGAAATTTATTGTTACCTGCTATTTTGAAGTTATCCTCTTAGAAGTGAGCACACTGCTTTTGAAGAGTGTCAGATGGGTTTGTCTAAGATGGCATGAACGTGCACTGGGGAGAGCATAAGAAGGGTAGACACAAGGAATATGCTGGAATAGAGCAAAAGACATTTGCATATGTTTGCATAGGGAATCTGGGGAACTAAATGCAAACCACCTGATTTGCACACACACAATGAGAATGTTTCATTTGGATCAAGTCTTTCATAGCTTCTAAGGTAGAAGTTTTGCAATAGATGAACTTGTTCTTTAAAATTGTTTCAGTACAAAGCTTTCAGGTGCTTTCCAACATTTCCCTGTAGTGTTCATCCCAATTTTCTCCTGTTAATCAAAAACCCACGTGGGCAACCAGTTGCCTTTTAGTCTTGTGGCTGAATTGTTCCCAAAGAGGGTTGTCTGTGGAACAGGGATGTGGTATTGCAGATGACCTCCACACACACCCATTTCAGTGAATCTGACCTGCACAACATTAAATGTACACATATTATTTACATGCAACAAAAACCTGACAACCTACATTCATTAGACTTCATAAATTTTCAACTTAAACAATGCTGTGCTTTATAAAACCTTCAGCCTGGATGAAAATGTGGGCGAGTCTTTCAAATACAAACAGGTAAGTTCAGAGCTGCCAATTAGGGCAAGGTGATACATCTTGGCAAATCCTTTAGGAGGTGGATCATAAAATGCTTCAGGGGGTTCTTTGTACTTCTTTGAGGAAAAGTAGAACTCGGAAAGGTCTGGGCAGCAACACTTAATAGTTGTTTACATTGGGGTTTTTTATCATGCATGACTATAAGCTGTGTAAAGTTTTCTCTCTTATTCCTCGCCGTTAGTTTGCAATTAACTTACAGGTATGTATAAAGCTTGTCTTTTCTACTAATTACTGGTCCAAGAATACCTGGCTTACAGAGAGAATCTGTTTATAAAATAAAACCTCAGAGATTAGGTAAAAGAAGGTAACCATCCCACGAAAGCCAGCCACGAAAGCTTAAAAGCTTAAAAGTATGAGTGAACTCAATTCTCTCCTGACTTGAGATCTAAAATATTATGACATAACCTGTAGTTTAGGCTAAAAATTACCCCCCCACCTCAAGGAGCAAAAATAATAAGATCATCCTTATATTATAACTAGATATAACTAGACCAAATCTAGTTTCCTGGAAAAGAAAATGCACCCCAGGTGCATTCTTTCTCCAAAAGAGAAGGAATTTAAGGAAGAAGAGCAGTATTTCAGTGTATTGCCCTGCAGTGCTGAGGCTTGAAAAAATCAGTCCCACTGTCCTGGCTGGAAGGAGTTGGCAGGTTTCACTTATATTATGGAAAACTAAGAGTTTTGTACTAAATACGAGTTTGGTTTGTTTTGGCATGGAATGAAAGACATCTCAGAACAAAAAGGGATGAAATGGGATTGGAGGTGGTAAAGCACATGAGCAGAAGAACAGGGATCGTGGTGGACAGGAGCAGCTGAAGATGTGGTGTAAACACTGCAGATGTGCTCAGAGCAGTGAATGCCACGGTCCTGCTTAGGCGTGTTACTTTTAACATGTGCATCGCTCATTTGACATTGCTCTTAGTGCCAGAAAGGAGAACAACACTCTTATTATAATTCTAGATCTTTTTAACTACCTTATGCGTTTTTGGCATTTCTTAAGTCAAACAACATGATAACAAAGAATTTGTGTGAGGGGGAGGTGCACTGCATCACATCGATTGTACTGGTGTGAGAAAATGAATTTTCACAACATTTTAACATTTTTATTCACCTGTCACCTGTTTGCTCATCAGCCCTGCCTAGCACCAAACATAATCATGTGCTTTGAGTTGCTGTTCTTTGGAAGCTTTTAATTTCTGCAAATGGCATCTTCTCCTGAAGTCCTGCATGTGTAAAGTCCAATGAATGTACATAATTTACCAGTTTTTAAGACCAGCATGTTTCTGCTGGTAACAGGGGCATCCCAAACTCCTGCCTCTGACAGATTACAGCAATGCTTTATGAATTCTTAGGAACTTTTCGAATTTTTAAAACAACCTGAGGAGAGAGGGGAGCAAAAAGCGTAGTGTTGCTGTAATTACACTGGCCTAGGGCTATCAATAAAGCAGTACTTTATATTAAACCACGCTGTAAATTCAAAAAATGTTTTAAATCATTGGAGTAAAACCCAACCAACCAAAACTAAACACAAAAAAAATCCCCAAAACACAACTACCACAAACCACCCCAAAACAAACAAACACAAAAACCCCAACGAGCAACCCAAAACTTTGATTACTGTTAAGAAAGAGGAGGGGGGGGATGTCTTAAAGTCTGAGATGACCTGAAGTTCTGGTTTTATTCATTAAAAAGCGAGTATTTCCTGCAGCTCGATGCCCGTTCCCAGGGTCGCCCTGGCGCTGTAACGCTGCGCCCCGAGCCCTGCGGCCCCGGGAGCTCCTCCTTTTCCCGGGAGCGCTTCCCTGCCCTTCCCCGTGCCTGCTCCGAGATCCCGGCGGCGCTGGAAGCCGGCAAGGGGCGGCGAGGGGCCCGAGGGCTTCCCCGGCAGCCCTGAGGCCACACGGAGTAGAGGTCTAAAATAACACGCTGCTTCTGGATAACAAGGCGTTTATTACAAATCACGCTTTCCAGTGACGATTAAACGTTATTTATTAGCCCTCTTTCTTCCCGTAATGCTCCGGGGAGGCACCTCCGGCCACAGGAGCACCCGAGGAGCGGCAGCACGAGGCCTCCCCCCGCGGCCCCTCACGGCGGGGCCGAGCTCACGTCAGCCGCCGCCGCAGCCTCTCCGCGGGCCCCTCCGTGCTGCATCATCCCGCCTCCCGCCCGCCCTGCCCGGCAGCGTGTGCGCCGCCAGCCGCCGCCCGACCCCCGGCCGCGCCTGTCCCCGCTCCGGGGCCGCCGGGAGAG
>VZRV01007664.1:290438-345648 GCA_013398115.1 Falcunculus frontatus
CGCCCTCAGCGCTGCCGCAGCCGTGGCGCGGGTGGGGGCGGCTCGCGGGGACGGCGCGGGGGGGTCCCGGCCGCCGCCTTCCCCGGCCGGCAGCGGGAACACCGGGCTCTGCCCGCCTGACCTTCCCGGGGGCGGCGGCCCGGGAGAAGGGGGGACCCCGCGGGGCAGCGGCGGGAGCAGGGGTGCGTTCCCCAGGCCCCGCCGGGGTGTGTGCGCGGCCCCGGCCGAAAGATCTGGTGCTGTAATGTAGGACAGCGATGTCCGTGAGGTAGGACTTGGAACCCAGGTGTCACAAACCCTAGGAACGGATAAAGGGCTTAATCAAAAAACAAAATCAGGAAATTGCCAGCTATGGTGCTGTTTAAGTGCTCTGCGTGGCTCTTCGGTATAAAATCTAGAGGGAGGAAGGATGTTGGAAATAAGATAAGGAATAAGGGTTTCTTCTATAACGTGTCCCGGGCACTGTGGGGTTGCTAATCGTGTTTCTGGCCAAAAGCACGAGGCCTCTGGCCAGGTGCTGGGCAGCGCTTCGTGGCTTTTCCTGCTTATTATTATTATTATAATTTAGCAAGCTGTTTGGCTAAATAAGTCACGGATAGTCTGCCTGTGTGAAAATCCATCCTTTAAATAAAAGTCTTGAATGGGTTTAGGGCTTCCACTGGTGCTGAAATTCCTGTCTTGCAGCCTGACAGCACAGCTGTAATACAATATTCTGGGATTACAAATAAGCAATCAGCAAGTTTATTTATGCGACCAGAGTCAGGGGTGTTTTATAGCTTTGCTTGATTTTCTGGCAAATACGCGCTTTTTTTTAAAAAAACGGGTTCATTTATTGGCATCTGGTAAAAATAATAATCCCTTTAAAAAAGCTTTCATGTGCATTTTTAAATATAGAGGAGGTCTTTACCAGTTTTTATTAGTAAGTTTTTATTGAACTAATAATATGAAGTGGGTTTTATCAAACAGCCTGTTAATAAACACTGGGGGGAATGAATATATCTTTGTTGTTAGCTGAAGTTGTTATGGCAGCAGTATCAAACATGCTTAAGAAGGAAACTATTGTTGTTTTGACATTCTTTGTGTTAAGTATGATTAGATGAAAATCAGCTCTTGTTCTGGGTAAAATTGCTTTCAGCAAACATGCAAATCCAAGCTCAGGTGGGCAAAAAGTAGGGCCTTAATTGGCACTGATTTGCTAATGAGACATAATTGTGGTTCAGGGTTTGTTTTTCTTTCTTCACTTCATCACAGATAGATATAAACCTTGCCAGACTCTGGTTTTTCTTGAAGTAATGACAGTTTGTCGGACTGTCTTTCTTTTAGATGAGGTTCTGGGCTAAATAACCAGTAGCCATTGAAGTTAAATCAACTAACTATAGCACTTTTGGTTGCTAGATCTTTAGCCAGCAACGCATACTCCTTATATCATAAAATGCTACTTGACTAACTGCAGCTATTAAATGGCTTAGTTTCAAAGTACACTTAAATATTAATGTTCAAACAGACTTAATGCTGCAGGCAGCATTCATATGCTTTGGCAATACCTCTGCCTTACAGTCCTTTCTAGCAGGCAGTGCTGACCACTGTCCTTCATTCAGGAAACACTAGGTTGAAGTATTCATGAAGTAAATTCTCCTCTAAGCATTTCTTGCCCTACTGATGTTGTGATGACGTACTGCCTGGTGATAGGGCTGAAATGATACTGTCACCTTTGTAAATAGTTGCATTTATTTCCAGAGCGTTCCTCGGCCCTGTACAAGTAGATCCAGACTGACAGAGGTCATGGAGCTGCTGACTGGTACAGGCGTCCTCATGGTGTGTGCTGAAAGACATGGTGCTTAATGTAGGGAAATGAGATTGGACTGTAAACCAAACACTGGAAATGGTGAAGGGCTTAATCCAAATGCAGACAGGTAGAAAAAGCAGAAAATTGTTCGCTCTGATGCTGTTTAAAGGTTCTGTGTAGCTCTTCAGTATAAAATTTAGAGGGAGGTAGGATGTTGGGAATACTACAGCGAATGAGGATCTCTTGTATAATGTGTCCCAGTCACTTTGGGGTTGCAACCATGGCCTGCAACTTTCACTTCTAAAGGGTTGAAGGCCATTTTAAAGAAGCTTTTGCAGCCCCTTGGTTTTGCAGTGAATCTCATAAATTCGTTTGGTGCTCTGTTTCAAAATACTGTGCTTGTGTCTCGTTTGAAAAAAATATCAAAGGAGTTTTTCATGCTGGAATTTTTTTTTTCACAGCATGTGAACATGAGCAGGGGTTGTCTTTCCTCCCGCCTCGCATCTCCTACAGCAGAGCACACATGCTCCAAAATAGCATCAGCGTGTGCTGTGCTGAAATGCAGCTGTGAGTCGTGGGAGGCTGGACACCATTAGGTGGCTGAAGGTGCCCATTTCCTTGCCCTGGTCTTTGATGCCATGTGAAATAGGAGCTTCACTGTCTTGCCAGTGACTTCCTCCACTTCTTGGTTGTTGTAGGCTTGCAAAAAAATTATCCTGCTAAAGGTTTATAGCTCAGCCTTTATTGGTGACAAATGGTGAAAAAGGCCGTTGTTGTTGGTATATGTAACATTTACATTTATGTTTCCCTTTCGTTCTTTTTTTCGATCTAAGAGATGACATCAATCTGCCAAGAATTTATTACAACATTCAAGGCTCTGACTTCAAGAAGTGCTAGATTTAAACCTGGACAAAGATGTGGAATTGTGCTGCAGGATGCCTCCTGCACCTCGCAGGATCGCTGCCCACCAAGGCTGATCTGTCTTTTCACCATATGTGCCCACCAAGAGTAGAGATCAGCTGTTTAATGTCAGCAAGTAAAATTTTGTTAAAATATAGCATATTTTAGAACTCCCCTGGGTTTGTAGTGTTTGAGATGCTGCTGCATATTTGCAGACGTAGGGTGCTGGGGGCAGTACTGCTCAGGAGGGTTGGTACAGATGGGAGGTGGCAGAGGCTGAGGGACATTTTGGTGGCGTTTCTGGAGGTTTGCTCCGGGTTAGGCTGGACTTATGACTCAGCACTCTGTCCGTGCTCCCCAAGTGGCTCCCGGCAGTACTGCCAAACAGGGATTAGTGCCTTGCTAAACTCTGCAAGTCGTGCCAGTTGGAAATGCAGGTTCCTGTCCCCAGTATGTGATTCTGTACCTGTGCAATACGTCACTGTGTGGCTTTGCCTTCTGCAAAGGGCACAGCAATAAACCAGAGCAGCCGATCCTCTCCAGTCCTAACAGAGCGGATTCAGCCCTGGCCTGGGGCTGTCACCTGTCACTGGCTCAGGTGCAAGCCCTGGATACATCAGAGCTGCAGCCCAGAGGTGTGGCCTCAGCCCGTATCCATGTGCTCAGTCCAACAGTGCATCTGCAGCACTGAAAATATTCAGTATTTAGTGTTTAGCCACAATCTGTGCCGTTTGTGTGACCTGCACTTCCGTGGTTGGGTGGCTGCCACTCCCTACTGAGACACTTTGAGCTCCCTGGGTCAGCCTGAGTAAACTCCAGCCAGATCTGTTCATTGCAGTGAGGGTGTGCAAAGCCTCCTGTGTCTGACAGGAATATCCCGTTCCTACCAGATACCAGGCTAAGGCTCTTCAGTCCAACAGTCCAGTAGCATTTGAGATGTGAGATTAGTGCCTGCTGAAGCTGCAGTTGCCAAGTCTCAGAAGAGAGGTTGAGGACATGTGGACTATTCACTTACATCTCTGTCCCTGTCCTGATCCATTGGGAATGGTTGAATCACTCCTGCACTGAAGGTATTGAGAGGAATTTGACTTTGTGCTCATTCTCTTCTGTATTGGATAAATAGGAATTTCTAGTCACAGGCCGTGTAAAATAGTGACAGTATTGTGAGAAGTTGCCTGTTTAGGATAATTAATATGCATCTTTTAAGCTAAACATTTGTGTGCTCTTTTCTTTAAACTCTTAGAGCCCTCCTGGTATTCACAGCAGAATGGCAGCCAGTACTAGGATTTCTTTACTCTTTGAAGGCTGCTGTGCCAATGGCTGTCTGCTTTTCTGCTGAAAAATGTACCAGCCCTTGCTTCCCTTTGTCTGGCCTGATTCCAAGTCAAGTCATTGTTACTGCATTAAATATGAGTAAACCTGTACATCTCTCTATGTATCTGAATTTAATTACCAAATTATAGTCTTAAAAAGAGGACATGGTATTTAAATAGCAGGCTTCCTAAATCTATACACATTTATCCTAAAATGTATCCCAATTATCAAACAAAATCAGTCATTTTCTGGTGCAATTCATGTTACACTCACTTTTCTTGCAGCTTAGCTAAAATCAATAACTTACTCTATTAAGTGTTTGTTTAGTTGTACAGACCTGCTGTATTTCACTGAATTATTCTGATTTCACGTGCTTCATTTGTTTTATAATTAATTCATGACTTTGCATAGTCTCTTCACTTTAAAAGAGAGGTGTTAGGAGGGAAAAAACCGGAGGTAAAAGAGTAGCGATGCACGGTGGATGTCTTACAACACATCTCATGTTTTTTTGAAAGGTGGATAAATTGAGGATTGTGATTCTCTTGAGCTTCCTTAATCTGCTGGTGTCCGGTACCCTGGAGACCCAACACTAACAGCTCCACTGGGAGAGAAGAATTGTACATGTGGGACTAACAGAAATTTGAAACTCTGAATAGGATGGTTGGAACACCAAAGAACAATTGACATGTGTGAAGCAGTCAAGGAGGTTTAACTGCATCTTCTATTAAATTTCATTAATGTATTTAGGTCTCCCAAGACTATTTCCAAAAATACCACAATCTCCTTGAAGGCTTTGGTCAATGTGATTTATGGGTTAAGGACTTTTGAATAATTTTGTACTGCACAGATTTTAAGAATTCCAGTTGAAGTTATGAGCATTAATAGGATCAAAGTATTACTATTTCAGGGAAAGACCTAATGCAGTGATAAAATTTGTTACTTGGCCATTGCTTTTCTTAGTTTTGTGGGATTTTGTGTTTCAAATGTGATCAACTCCTTGCCTTTACTGTACAGAATGGGACACATGCATTCACAACTTCCTGTTCCTTGGGAATCCCGTGTTTGTCCGTGGATTTTCAGCTCACTTTGAGCTATGGAGCTATTGCAATGATACATGAAAAAGTTTTTCAAGTTTGTTATTTAAAGCTCATCAGGATGGCAGCCTGCCAGTCTGATTTGGTTGCTGCGATGTGACCTCTATTCATCACTTCAGAAAATATATCTGATAACAGATTATATTGAAAATGCAGATGGAAGGGGTGGCTCTCTCAAGTCCTAGGAGCATGGCTATCATGGCAAAATAAAGACACAGTTAATGTGTCAGAGTGGATGCAGGTTCACACTGGTACTTAGCAGTAAATTGTATTTACCAGCTGCTACCCTGCGTGCCATGTGCAGTGTCCTGTCACCCGTGAAAGGAATATGGAGTAGAAATTTATACAGCAGTTCCTGATGGTGCCTTCTCATTGGAAAATAAATTATTGCCTATTTTTCCTCAACTGCACAGGTTTTATAAATTAAAAACTTACCAATAGTCATGTAATGCTTTATTTCTTCTATAATAGGTTAGCTACCATTAAATAGAAGAGTGAATTCTGTTTAATTGCTCTCTAATTCAGAATTAGGATTGTAAAAATTCAAGTAAAAACCTTTAAATAGATTGTCAGGTCTGTTTTGAAACTTAACTGGAAAAAAGGCATCATCACGATAGCAAATCATCCAACTTCATGAGCTCAGGTCAGCTTACATCTATGAACAAATACCCAATTTTAAAAGCAGCTTAATTTGTTCTATGCAGCCGGCTCTGGAAGGTATTGATTGCATCAAATGAGTTTTGGATCAAATGAGCAACTTCTACATATATTATAATGCAATTTTTGTAGGAAACTGGGCGAGTGAGGGTTTGTCTTGTTTCTGAGTGCCTCTGAGCACAGCTTTTTGCCCAGCTGAGGCGGTGCAGGAATCAAATGACCCTTGCTAATTCTGCCCACATCTTGCAGTCACACTCATTTTCTACTATCTTGTTACCATATTGGTCTTATGTTTGCTGCCTGCTGGGAACAGCTAATAACTACTGAATGCATTTCATAGTTGGTACAATAACAGCCTCTTTACTTTCCCTGTCAGTGTGGCTGCTTGGCTTTAAAAGCCTTATTGATGGTGTTTGCAACAGTTCTGTTTGTGGTGACAGCTGTTGTTTCAGACTTAAATTTCATCTTTGTTTTTGTAAGAAACGTGATCTTTAACATTATCATCTTGCTGCTGAAATTGTTGTTTTGTTGGGTTTTTTTCTGCAAGTAAATCCTCACTGATTAGGTTAGGAACTCTTCTCAGTTAGAGCCCTCTCCCCTCTGGATGAGGGACTGGCACTGGTGTGACAGTTCCTACCACAAGTAACACTGGAGGTCCTTTGTCTTCCTGTGTGATGACCAGAGGCAGAAAGGAAGCCTATTTTGCATGCATATATGAATATTTAAGTACCGGTTTGTCCAAGCTAGGGGTTAGATTCATGCTAAGTCTCTTTCTCTGGCATTTGACCCAGAATTTTTTCAATATATAAACCCTTTCAGTGCTTTGTAGACCAAGATGTCTGTAGAGCCACATAGGATATTTTCTGAGATGCCTGTGTTGTTGTTGAGTTTAAAATTTGGCCTGCTAGGCAACCTTTTGTAAAGAGGGATTTGTGCCGTGGGTCTGGAACAGCTGTCACGATCTTGTTGTCATTGGAAATGTATGCAAAGCAAATCACCATTGCCCTCTTTAATTCAGGGCAGGGTAGAGGTGCACACGGATCGAAGTGATGGTGTGTTCACACCAGCAGCACGACCCAGACTGAGGGCTCAATGAGTCTGTCCTTTCTCTATTAGACCTGCTCTGAAAATTGCTCAATTCAGCTGTAATTCTCCTGGCCTCAAAAACGTTTGTACAGATTGGGTACTGCTGCTGCCTGCAGTACTTACCCCACGTTATTATAAATACTTTATGAAAATAATCTCTTTACTAAACTACTTTAGTGTCTAGTTCTCTGAGCTGTAAACGAAGTCCCTTATACCATGGTGCATGGATTAAAGATTTTATCATTCTAAATTTAATCCTGTTTTCTTGGTTGGTTTCCATGAGGGGTGGAAAAATAGAGAAGGGGGAGGTTTGCCTGGTGATCCAGTTACTTAGGATGCAGATTATAAAATCATGTAGGTGTGGGGATCACTATGGAGCCAAACCTTATGTTTTTGCAAGCATTTTAAAAGACAAATTAGTTGTGCTTGTAGAAGGCATGTCAAATGACTATGTAATTCTTTTAAGAAAAAGAAATTGCACTTTCTTGTTTTTCCCAAGACTGCTCCTTTTTTCCTCACACCAGTTACTTCATCCTCACTGATGCTTCTGATGTTTCTCCCAGCAGTTCACCCTCTCCCTTGTGCAATTTCATGTTTGTTGCCTGTTGATATTTGCAATTAGTGTTTCTTCTGATATGTGAATTAACATTTTATTTTGCGTTTTCTCAAATATTTGCATTTCCTCTGGTTTGTGATGTCTCTTCTTCTCGCCTTCCTATATTTTTACCAGGCTAGGAGCAAGGATCTAAGGGCAGTAGCATATTTTTTTTTCCCTTAATTTTTGTGTAGCTGGTATTACACTGTGCTTAGTGTACAGTGGTGCAGAGCATCATAGAATCATGGAATTGTTTAGGTTGGAAAAAACAGAAATTTGGGCTTGAACAAACTTGACATTTGTTTCTTGTTCTATGCCACACATATAAACTGTCAAATTTTTTTTTTTCTGATCCAGTTGTTTCACTGCTGCTGGCTAAATTTCTGATTTTGTTTTGCCTTTTTTTTCCCCTTTGGTCCTGAAAGTACAGTTAATAGGCTGGTTTTCAAGTGGCTCCCCTGAAATATATCTTGCTAAACTCAGGATTCCTTCCTTATTTGTAGCTATAAATAGTACTCCACTGCCTATTTTATGTGGCTTGGGTTTTTTTAAACTTATTAGAAAAGCAGCTATTCTTTGTGCATCCCCAGGATATCTAATTTTGTTTGTTTCTTCTGGTATTTTGAACTTATGCACAGTTTTGCACTTGAAATATTTGCTTGCTATTTAAGTCGCACATCAAATTTCTCTATTTGAGGAGTATATGTGAGCATAAAATTAGAGTAGTTAAGTTGCTCCTTCCCTAACATTTTAATGTGCATTTGAAATGGAGATTAGTGATGAAATTAGACCAGGAAAAAATCACTTTAGAAGAAAAAGTGTAGCTGGGATTGATGATTAAAATCAGGATGGTTCTTCCAGGGAAACATTTTGCATTAACTTCGGTCTTTAGCACTGTTTTTGTCAGGGAAGTTTGCACATCAGGGCTTCATTGCTCTGTTGCTGCACCCCCACTTTCCCTGGGAACCTGGGGTTTGTGGGATGGGGCTCCAGGCTGTGTACAATAAGGAGATGTCTTACTCTGAGTGGGTCTGGCTGCATCATGGTTATTGAAAGAGATGCAGCTGCTGTGCCGCTGTTTTCATACCTGGACAGAGTTGGTTCATGTGATATTTGTGTGCAGAACGAGCAAAGTAATACAATATGTTTGGCACTCGGTTCTAAAAGGATCTGAAAGCACAGCTGAAACAGAGATACACCTCTGAAAGCTCACCAAGGCTGCTCTCAGTCTCTTGTTTATGCAAGTGTGTGCAGAAATCTATTTTATGATGCAGAGAAAATAGTTCATGTTGTGTGATTTTGTTGCTGAAGTTTGCTGTAGGTAATGTTTGGGTGTAAGAAAACCCTGAAGAGATCAGTTGGGAAAAAACAAATGACACTGGTACTAAACTCACACGAAGGACATATTCTTCTATTTCTCTTGGCAACCTTATGTGTGGCCTCTCAGTTCTTACAACTGTGAAGTCAGACTGTTAATGATCCTCTGAGGGATAAAAGGTGACAAAAATCACATACTAATAGATACCCTGAAAATAGTCTTCAGTCTCATATTTGTGTGGGGTTTGGGTTTTTTTCCCGATTAAGCATGAGGCATGCTCTGAGAAAAATAGTTTATGCCAGGATAGGCCAGGGAAGGACATTGGTTAATCCATCTAAATGGAATAACTTACTGCCAACCTTGCTCCAACTTTGGCATCTGGATCATGTAATTTTGTTGGGTTTCTGCACCTTTTTTTTTTTTCCTCTTAGGTCACTTTATTGATTGCATACTTCTTAAAAAAATTGCTCTACTGCATCAGCTCTTGCATAGGGAGTGATGTGGATGTTGCTTCTGTTTTGGTAATATTTTTTCATCCAGGCATCCACTGTTTGACACAGCAGAAGTGGAAGGGACCACTCCCCTCCTGTCACTTTGCTTCAAGGGCTCTTTTGGGTGAGGAGGTGGATGCTAGGAGTAAAGACACTGATTCCACAGGGTGGGGGGTTGTAGCTAATTCCTTTTAAAATCTGAGCTGAGGTCAAAAGGTTGGCGAGTGGTTTACACAAGGTTTGGTTTTTTTTAAATAATTACCAAATTTGGGGGATTTGGGATCTCTCAGTGAGTTACTTGTGAAATCAGATATTTATGCAACACAGACTCTTCTTGTTTCTGATTTTTTGACTTCTTTCATTTCAAAAATTGCGGATGCTCACTTAATTGTGAAAGTCTTCAGAGCCAGATGATGATGATTAAACCTTGGCACACAGCACTTTTTAAAACACTAATCTTCACAAGATTCTGTGTAATTAGGTAAGTATTCTCCTTACTTGACAGAGAGGGAAACTATAAGGGTCCAAACCTGCTTCTGTTTTGGAGTTGCTGTCAACTCTTAAGGGTCTTAATAGCAGAAGATCAAGCCCTTAAGTAATTTGTCTAAAGACAAGTAAGGTGATGGGGGAGTTTGAGTGGATCTTGGGTGTTCTTGATTCTCAGGCACCTGGCTGATAGCTCAAGATGTCTTGCTTGACATTTCAGCTCTTTTCATTTTAGTGTTTATCTTCAAAGGTCATCAGCTTTATATATGACTTTAAAAGAAGCCTGCAGTAAGTCAAGTTCTTCACCTGTTATTGAGCCCTCTTGCACATCACTACTGGTTTTATTTTGCCTGTCTCTAATGCTGATAGACATCCACAAAAATAAAATGGGAGAGCCCGTGGAAATAGAATGAAATCACTTGATGCTGTCAGAGGCAGTAAAGGAACTGAGAAACTGCTTGGATGTGAAGATGAGAAAAGTTGCAGGTAGAAAGACTGAACTAATCAGATGGAGAGATGGGTGTGTTGGCTTTTTGATAGTGCTGACACCTCTCTCTGGAGCAGGGCAAGGGGCATCCCCAGTTTGAGAGGCTGACAGATCTGGGGGGAGGTTCTTAATGCCCTGGGAGAGGGGCCAGCATGAGGTGTGGGATGGGGAAGGGATGAGTATCACGTTCAGCCCCCATCCTCTCCACTCACACAGGGTCAGCGTGGCTCTTTCACTGGATTAATTACTGCTCCATGTGGACATCTACCAGTCATGTGTAGGATTTGGGCTCTTGAGAATAGTCACAAAGCAATTTCGGTTTCCCCTCTACTGCTTTCCACCATCTCCCTTATTACAGATTCTTCAGTTACCTTTCTATGGCTGATTAATGTGTCAGGTGATTAATGACTTTCATCTGACACATCAGTGGGATTAAACCATGGTGAAATACATCCTTCCCCTCCTATTATTGCATTCCACTGCTTTCCACAAAGGAAGTACAAGAGAGGTTATCTCACGAGAAGCTCTGCCTGTATTTCTGGCTGTTTCCAATTACCTTGCTGTTGGATACGTGTCTGTGGTGAGCTGGAGTTGCAAAAGTTGTTTGGAGGAAGATGCTGAAAGTGTATCTAAAACACTCTGGGAATAACATGGGCAGCTTGATGAGAATTTATTCTTAGTCTTGTGGATCAATGGTTGCCAGTTGAACACGACTATAATTGTATCAAGTATTCCTGCAGTGCTTTTCTTTGAAAAGTTCACTGCATTTTTTAGGGATGTCTAGCTTTTAGCAGATGAGCATTTGCATTAAATAAAAGTACAGAAAAAGTGATGTATGTGCCTTAATTACTTTCAGCAGCTATGCCAACACTACAAGTGTGACTGCAGCACGTATGCCCAGATGTGCTTGCAAGCTTTAACCTAACAACTGTGAGACCTTAAATTGGCAGAATGCTGTGCAGGAAGATGCAGTTTCCCTGATGCCAGGTCTGAGTGCTGCTCGTTCTGGCTGAAAACTGATTCTCCTTTTTCTCTTCCTCACTGCCCCCTCCCTCTCTCCCTGCCTGGTAAGTGGATTAACTTCCCAGCCCCAGCAGCTCCCTGGCTCTGCTCTTGGCTCATGCAGAGGAACACAGTGCAACTTGCACAGGCAGCTGGTGGAGATGAGAGGCCAGACCAACTCCCCTTTCAGCAGTGAGATGGACTCATGCAGGAATTAAGCAGCCCTGTGGCCCACCTGATGTGTGTAGTTAATTATAAAGATGTAGTGATAATTGCAGGTACAGATCTGCAGAGAACTGTTCCTGCTGGGTTTGAATGTCCCTGCCCAAGCCCGTGCCATCAAAGCTTTCCCTCTCTTGGTACTGTTGCTAAATTGTTTCGTGTGCCAAACAGCATGAGGACTGAATATTTGCCATGCCAAAGCATGGAATTCTGGTTAAGGTGAGGATGGTTGTATTAAGATGGAGTACAAATGGTGTGGCTGTGTAACGTGGTTTCTTTGAGGAGCAAGTGGCAAGGAACTCACAGTGAGTACTATGTTCATCAAAAAGTTATCAGCCTGGATTTGCTGGTGCAATTATGGGCAATTTCTATTGCAATGAGAGTTATTTAAAATTTAAATAGAGTTGACATCATGTTCTTTTGACCTAATTCCCAGACTTTTGTATTATTACTAAATTGGTGTGGGATATTACAATGCCATACACTGCAGAATGGCTCTCTTAGGAAAGATTGATACAGCACTGGTATTTGAATAGGAAATGGGTGTGGAAAATTCTGAGATAAAACGCTGTGATCTTCAGACGTGAAGGGTTAGATGTGTGGTGCCTGGGTGAAAAGCCACAGTTCAGAAATAACCCTGCTGAAAAGTAGTCCTGTGAAAAACCGGGATACCTCTTACTACTTGTGTTTCATGAGTATAGGAGGTGATGTTTCCTTTCCTTCCAGTAATACTGCTAGTTTGTGTAGCACTGGATGCCCACTTTGCATTAACACGAGTTGACTTTATTTTGGCAGGAGAAAGTCACCAAGCCCTTGTGGAATATTTCAGACTTTCAGCACGAAATTCAATTTACTACATTCTTCCTTCTAGACAGCTTGCTCCCATGACAACCTCATGTCAGATGATGCATGTACAGACCCCGTTTCCCATAACTTTGTCCTTGGGATGATACCAGTGGCATTTTTCTCATGATCTTTAAAAAACACGTGAGAAAAACATTTGGGATGATTTTAAAGTGCAAATTGTCATTTGGAAAGCACCCTGCCTTCGTATGAGTTCAACTTATCTAGAAATATTATGAGCAATCAAAAAAACATTCAAAATAATGCGATTAAGTAAGGGTTGTGGGTTTTAAGAGTCAGTTTTCACTTGTTGCTTTTACCCGAGTACCATCCAGATGTACCAGTCTGGCTTAACTGTGCTCTCAACCCACCTTGGGAGGACAGCCATTGTCCAGGTGTTGCATAAACTTGTATAAATAGTCCATGCACTTGTAATGAGGAAAAAGTTACCAGAAAGAAGTGAAGAGTGTTTTCTCTTACTATATGTGGGTGTGATTCCAGAAGTCCCAATGCCCTGCATTGGAAAATGAAGCTCCAGGGTCAATGTGCATCTCGTTTGACTGTTAATACCCACACCAGCCTTATCTGCAGTGCTCAGATCCAGATGTTGGAAAGCGAAGGTGTATCTCCAGTGCAGAATTAGCTTGTGTCTATCCCGAGATAAGTTCTCCCACGTACCCCAACCTCTCAAAAAAACCTGTAACCTTGGCTACAGTAATCCAACAACAGGCTACCAAGGTTTCATTTCAGCCCGAGCTGGCAGTCCGTGGGCCTTGCTCCTAAAAGGCAGGCCAGCCAAGTGATAGTATTTCACTGCCGTGCCCCAGTTACCCCTGAATAATACCCTGTGGTCTGTTTATTTTTTTACACACTTCAGGACACTTTAATGGCACGTTAATGCTGCATTTGTCTGCTGTGTTTTGTTTTGCTGCAGAATTTGAACAGCAGTGCCATAAGGAGTGTGCCTGCACACAGGTTTGCTGGAAGCAGATGTCAACCTTCTAGTACAGTTGTGGTGGCTGTAAAACCTGTAATTTGGGGGAAATGTAGCTAAAGAAACTGTGTAAGGTTTAGTGGACAGAACAGAAGAGGAAACACCAAGCAGACAAGAAGAAATTAGTTCCGTCTGCCGAAAGGTTTTGCTGCCAAATATTTTGGTATGATCTATGTTAGCAATAAGTAACTCCATTTGGAAATTATTTTCCACGCAGAATTGTTGTCATATTACTATTTCAAACAGCAGCTCCATGCTGGGGCACACAAATCCCGCACACATTCATGGATCAGCCAAGTAAAAACATGGTATTTCCCCCAGGAAATCCATCCCAGCGTGCACACCAGTAAAGCACTACTGAGGATGCAGCTGCATATGTAGGGCTTTGTACAGCCAACCCTCCCTCTGTGCTGGAACAGCTCAAGCTGTAATTTTTTAGTAAAGACACATCCTTACTGCTTAGGCATCCTATAATTTCTTTTGAAATGTTAGATTTCTCCCAGTTAGTGCTGTTTTGAAGATCTTCTATTGTCCTTACACACCTAATGTTTGTTGGATTTTTCTGATTGTTCAGCTTGTTTAACTTCTTTAACAACTCGTGGCTGCTTCTGGCCAGTTATTTTCCATTAGCTTAAAGTCTCTCCCTGCATGCAGAACACAGAGAAAACTTGACAGTTGTGTTTCATTCTCTTTTACATCTGTGTTTCACCAGGCACAGGTCTAGTGAAACCTTTGCCATGGGATCTGAAAATTTTATTGCTTCAATTTTTTTTTGCTCCCGTGTCGCATTGCAAAGCTGGTTTGCTCAGGGTGCAGACAGAAATGGTTCTGGTTGAGGATATTATGTGTGTGATTGTTTTGAGGCTTTTCCCCTTCTAATTACTTTAAACTAATTGGATCAAGGATAGAGGCTGCAGGACTGTAGTACTGTTAGAGCTGGATTAAATATTGTCTTAGGAGACAAATTTGTGTAGAATAAGAAACAAACTTAAATTACATCAAGCCATCCATGCTGTGGATGGTAGGGTGGTAGAATGCTGCCTGTCAGTATTTTTATTGTCATCGTCATTCATCCTTTTTCAATTTTAGGGCTGCCATTTCTGCAAGGAAAAGTTTGATGCTTTTTCTTGACCAATTTGCTTTTACTCCTGAGGACAGATGAAGGTATTTTATTCAGGCATCAACTTAAGCACTTCTATGGAGAAGACAGTTGATCAAAGTGTGGTTATATTTCTTTTAATTTTACTTCTTTACTGTCTGTAAAGCACTGTAGTCGTGTGCTACTTGTCTGATTTATCAGTGTCTTGTAGGAAATCAGCCTTTCTTCTGCCTGAGGGATTTGGGAGTTTCAGTTAGGTAGTGAGCCTGAGAGAAATGGATTTGCCTGCGCTTGGTGTTGCACATCTTGACAATGGTTTGATTTTGGCTTTGCCAATACTGAAATCTTTGCCAGTGCTCTCAGTGTCTAAAAATTTTCCTATTTCCACATGATTATTTCCTGTCCTGGGTGAGGTAGGCTATTTTATTTCTTCTGGTTTGTAATTTCTAGCTGCCAAGAGAGTTTGTAAAAAAAATAAATAAAAACCTTGGTAGGCGAAAGCAGATGCACCCTGAATGCTTGTCTTGCTGGTTTTGGTATGGCATTCCTGAATACCTGGTGGAATCCTGGTTCTGTGGAGGTCCAGCTTCATGTGCAGATGGATCTGTGGTAGTCCTTGGTTCCCATTCCTTGCCTGGTTAACAAACTGTACTGTACTCACTACTTAGCATCTTCAACATGGGTATTTGTGGTATCTCTGCTAGCCTGGGTTTCAGTGACTAGAATGGAGCAACTGTGACACAGCAGGGAATTTGGCATCCTTTGAATGCCATGTTGTGGTGTTGGCACAATGTGTGAATGATTTCCCCCTTTTGTTTTGCTGATAATGATGAGCTCTCGGGGCTGGGGCCTGGCTGCAGCCTCAGCTTTGCGTGCACGATTATCTGTACATGCTGCAGATGGAAATTGAACATCTAATTACTTTATAAGATTTGTGAACAGAGATTTAGAGCCTGCTTAGCCTCTGCTTGAAAAGTGCTTTCTGTGTGATTTCAAGTCTGCTTTTGCTCTCCTCCTCAGGTCCTTTCACAGATGTGGTCACTACAAACCTGAAGCTCGGCAACCCCACGGACAGAAATGTGTGCTTCAAAGTTAAGACCACAGCTCCACGTAGATACTGTGTAAGGCCCAACAGTGGAATTATCGATGCAGGAACATCAATTAATGTTTCTGGTAAGCCATTCAAGCAGTTCTTTGGTGATTGAAAACAGCTTCTTATAATCAGTTATTTCTTGGAATGCCTTGCGGCCTGAAAGTATTTTGGTGAATCCAAGAGGTTGTGTTTTCCTGGAGGAGCAGCCATTTCATGTATCCTTACTTCCCTTACTCCTGGTCTAGAAGCAATAGACTGGGTCTTACATCTTGTCTTGGAGAGGAGAAAGGCGGAAATACATAAATGATTGATATGGTTCATTAACAGCCTCAGCCAGCATATCCAAACCAGTCCTGCTGCAGCCCTGCCCTCCCTGTGGGATTATTTTTGTACAGTTAGTTTTTTGCCAGCTTAACTTCCTGAACCAGCTCACCATGGGGTCAGACAAGTGCTTGGATGAGCACATAGAGGGAAGAATAAAACTGGGTGGACTGTAGCCACCGGTTTAGACTGGTGTGGGCTGATGCCAAACTGCCTTTGATTTAACCAACAATGAAAACATTTACTTTCAAACCATGCTTGTTTTGTGTGCCTTGAAGATTCAGTATCCTTTGGTGTTAAAAATGTCAAATGACTAAATCTTTGTTGTTGCATAGGAAAAGTTAATGATTTTCTCTAATGAGTCAGTAGCTCTTGACTTGCCTAAGTTTGGTAATGGAAAAGCAAAGGAGTGGCTTACTTTGAAAGCATAAAGAGCTGAGTATTCTCCCAAACAGAATGTCTGTATATTATTAACTTGCTGATGATATATTTTCTCAATGACATCTCTGATCCATGTTCTTAATAAAGAATTCTGTCAGAGCATGTAGTTGTGGCATATTGGATGAATGAGATCAGGCTTTAGTTAAGAAAATTATTTCTCTAAACATGTAGATTTGCTTTGCTGTTTCTAAAAAAAAAATAATATTGGCATGATAAGAAATATTATTGGTAGGTTATACACTTTGCTCCTACCAACTTCTATTAGCCTGGAATAAAAAATCTGGAAAGCTAAAACCACTGCTTTTTGCTTGAAAAAAAATCAACATGTAAAAATCAAGAGTTCAGTTTCTTACACAATAAAATGTAAAATATTTAAACACCTCACCCTTGGAGAGAGCTTGCTTCAACAAAATACAAATTGATCCCAAACCCACTTTGCACTGTAAAATTAAGCAACTCTAATCCTGTAAGTCTTCTTACACATGCCCATATTTGCACACTCATTGATCTGTTGTCTTTGGGATTTCTGTGGTGTCAAATTGAGTGTGCAAAGGGCTGCAGGATTGTGCCTCCCTTGCAGTTAATCCCAGGGGAATATCACAGTGAGGAGGTAACCAGGGAAGTGTGGGAGCTCCAGGTGGGGCAGGCAAAGTGCTTCTGCTTCAGGAGAGGGCCAGCACATACCCAGTGAGCTCTGAAATGACTAATATGTAAATGCAAAAGCTCTCTGGAGAGAAATGGAGATTTTTAAAAGTCAGGACAATTCCCAAGTAAAGCTGTCTGTCATCTATACTAGCTGCAGGCAAGCATATCAAATGCATTGAAATCAGTGAAATGATAATGAAAATTAGCATGGTTTCTAGCTACAAATTATCTTCATGCTATAAAGATGTGGATGCTTTTCATCTTGCAGATGAACTTTGAAAATTAAAAGCCTGCTTCCTTTGCAGGCTCTTACCAGGCTTTTTTGAATGTTGTCTTGATCTCAGTGTTGAGTGGTTTATTAAAGTTCTGCTCACAAGTGCCCCTTAGCTCCACCTTGAGCAAATACAGTGCAAGCAAGTGTTGTAGGAACCATCTCTTGTTATGCCATCAGCAGCTTGCTCTTCCAGCCTGACCCTTCCCAGTGGCACACCAGGTAGAGTGTGGATCTAGTCCAGGGCTTATAGTATCCCATTATGAGACTGCTGTGCTAACCCTGAGCTGTGCTTTGCTCTTGCTTACATAGCTTTAAGAATTTCCTTTTTCCGATAACCTTGTTTGTAGTGATTTAGGATTTGGTTAGTGTGGAAAATGGCTGTGGTATATTTAATCACAAGCTCACATGTGTGTTCTAATATTTCCATGCTGATAGCAGCAGTAGTAATAAATAATGATCCTAAATTGCCAGTCCTTACATTAACATTATGTTTTAAAATGCAAGTAGCACACTTTCATTGTTCCCTGGGTAATATATTAAGCTCCTTTAAACCATGCATGGGACCTAATATTGGACTTGAAGATGGCAGTGTCTTTGGTTCTGATCAGCAGATGGGATCCTTTGGATAGGAGGGATCAAAGATGGGACTGCCATTAACTTGCAGAATAGTATTGTTTTCAGATTCATAGAAGGTGGGGAAGATGTGTTTAACCTTTGCTTTGGAGTAATGTTGCTCGAGAACAGAGGACTGATTTTGAAGTTAATGAAGTGAAAAATAAATAGAATTTGTTTCTTTGCCTCTGAATCAGTTACCTTTTCAGTCATTTAATTCAAGTCTTGTACAAGGCATAAAAGTAGGACTTGAATAAATAAGACTTGAAATCCTCCAGACCTAGTGAAAATACTACTGATGAGAAATTATTAAAATACAGTTAATTCAGTAACTTCTGGACACTTAAGCTAATTGGGCTGTATTTGCTGTATGCAATCTGTCCCCTTCACAGTTGCTGACTGGCTTTACCACAGCCACTGATAGCACTGCATTGGTGCTGCATCTTGTCTCCAAAAAATCAGTGCCTAAGCATTTGTTAGTCTCAGAGAATATTATTGCCTGAAGCTGAATTTGGGACAGCCTCTTCCTTCTTGCTCTGTAGTAACCAGATGCCTTTCTTATACTCCTGTGAAAGTGTGTCTGTACTATTTTGCTGCAAGTAAATGAGAAGATATTCTGCTCTAAGAGGCAGCAGTTCCACTTTATTTCACACTGATATGATGGCTCATTTAAAAACATACAAAATGCTAGAAAAATAAAGCTCGCTTTAATCTAGTAGAGTCTCAAATGCTGCCTTCTTATGCCATATCACAGCTTTTGCTAAATACCACCATTTGAGGCCCTGTCAGCATGTGCTGCGTGCTGGGATGGCAGGTTTGGAGCCCGTGTTTTCACCTGTTATATAATGGCATGTAATTTTAACAGCTGAGTTTATGTAACTGTCGGGAAGCGTATGTGTGCACTGTCATCTGATTCCATTGCATTGGGGCTGCAATACTTGGGAAAGGAGTATTTGCACACATTCCACTGCTGTTAAGCACGTCTGATTTCAGCAAAGATAGCTGATTTTGTGGCTTTGAAATCTGAATAAAAGGCATGAATGGATTACAAAGGAAAAGTGAAGGAATACCAGCAGATGCTGCCGAGTCTGCAATAGGTGTATAAGGGGGAGAGAGGAATTGCAGATGGTACCATCTGTGCACGGTGTCCCACTGAAGAGAGCAGTCTGAACATGCCTCCTAAAAATGGGGAGGAGCTGATGTTATCCTTGGGTTGCTGTCGAATATCCGGGGAGGGATTTTTAGTCTTCTGTGAGCTTTCCTGGCTTTGAGAGGGCGTTGCCTTGAGCAGGGATGGAGCTGCAGCCTTGTGCTCTGCAGTGACAGTGGGTCTGCCCCATTCCCTCAGGCACTCATTGTGTTCCATCCCCTGCTGCATTCTCAGGCTTTCCTTGGCAGTGTCACTCCTGTGCCTGTTCCCAAGGAGCTCCCAGGACTCTGCAGAAATTACCAATTTTTGGGTTGTTCTTGCCTGCCTGCTTTAAAATTCTATCATGGTCTTCACAGATTCAACACTTGTTAGTGTTATTGAAATACTTACAGAAATTTTATGCTTATTTATGTAAACATGGACAAAGATGGAATGGTGCAAGGGATTCTGCTTGTTTCTGTAGATGTGAGTGTCTTTTGCTCACCTCTGGCAGAGCTAATGGAATTCCACAAGGATCTTGAGGCTCGTCCCTGTTTCTGATTGGGGTATTTTATGTGACATAAGTGTGGTAGATTTGATCCATCCAGACCATGAATTCTGTGCAGTGCCATTTGGGAAAATGATTGATAAAGCTAGAAAAGAAAAAATAGATTGATAGTCTATTGAATGAGCTGCTTAAGAATGAACAGTGATGGGGATGGAAATGTGATAGCAGGGAGCTACTAGTGATGTTTCTTAAAAGTGATTCTTGGTCCTAATCTTGTTTAGTGCTTTTACAAGCAATTCTGGAACAAAGAGTACACTAAAAACCCCGATGATGTTTTAAAGTTGGGAGATTGAAGATATGCAGCAGAATTAGGTGTCCTTGAAGGCTGCAGTAAGAGAAACGGGATGAGTTTCTTTAGAACAACTGCAAAATCCCGTATTTGGAGAATAAAATACTCTTGCTATAATTGCAGGCTTGTTAAATGAAGGGGCCTGATTGGGGTGAGCAAGATGCTGACATAATGTGGCTGTGAGTAAGGCAAATGTAGCATCATGTATCTGGATAAGGAACGAGGTGAGAGGGCATAAATGCTGTGGTTCAAGGCATTAGTGAAGTTTCCTGCATGTATAATTAGAGGAGCTCAAACCAAAACAGGTGCAGAGGATGAATGGAGAGCCTGGCCCAGAGAGGACCCACCAAGTCTGGTTTAAGTTTACCAGGAGGCCAAGAGATTGATGTCTTGGAGGGCACCAGAAGTAAATGACTCTTCCCTTCTCTGGCATTTCAGCATAAGGGCAGTGTTGGTCCAGGACCAAGTAAATAGGCCATTAATAAATTTAGATGGAAACTAGAGGAAGGTTGCTGACTATCTGAGCTGGGAGACTTTTCTGTTCCTTCTGCTCTTGGAAAGGACAGCTAGATCCTAGCAGGTGTTAAAGGTGTTCCCTGCTTCAGATTTTCTCTGTTCCTTGAGAAAGCTGGTTTATTCTAGAAGCATTGAACTCCTCTGGTTTTCCTATCATTGTGAGGAACTTTGCCAGTAAACTGTTCTGTGGAAAAGAAGGAGCATATTGAGTGGTCAGTGCCTCTCCTTGGCTCTCTGCAGAGTGTAAAATGCTGGGGATATTGCAGGAATGTGTGAGAAAACCGATGTCCATTGATCTCTCAGTGACTCTGCAGTTTTTGCTTGTGGTAAAACAGTGCTGGTGCTTGAGCTGTAGGGTGAGCAGCTTGGGAAGTGCTTGAGATATCTCTGCCTGATGGATGCTGCTGACAGTAAACTTGAAGATCGTATTAATAATTTTGTTTCTTAAAACTCTGATTTCTGATGAAAGCTGAAACTTCTGACCAGATGGGACAACTGATGTGATAAGGCATTTTGTCGGAACACTCTTTTCACATAATTTTTGCATAAGGTTTGTGATTTCCATTCAGAACAATTGCCACATTCCCAGTAGCAATTTCTCCAGCAATTAGGGCAGTTTTATGGAACTGATCTTTCACAGAAACCCCAATAGTATGTGGATAGATATTAAAATGGTTTGGTTTCCTCTTGAAAAAAGTACATATTTTTGAGCTTCCCATCTGGCTTACAAGACATTTGCTGAATAATTTGTGTCAATGTGGCTTTCATGTATTGATCTAAAAATACAAGTGCTAACAACGTCTGTGCTGTCAAGCCCTCTCTGGCTCTTGTGGTTCAGTGAATGGAGCTCAGAGCAGTGATCATTTGGCATTCCAGGATGGATTCAGCACTGTCCCTTGGGAAATGAGGATTTTCAAATGAGCTGATAGTTGCACTCAGCAAAGCAAGCTGAAAAAACCACAATCTATAGAAGTTCCATAAATGCTGGGTAGTTCTGACTATCCAGTTGGATCTTACACATTATGTAGATTTGAAATTATTTAAGTGTCTACTACAGAGGAGAAAAAATGATGCTGCTGCTTTTCAGTGATGTGTCAGGCAGTGTTGAAATAGTTGTGCTTTCACAGTGCAGTCACTCCTGTTTGGAAAATAGTTTTAAAGGTAGCCAGTTAATTTGCAAACACTTATTTTGGAATAATATACCGAGTACTGGAAGGTGAGTTAAAGATGTATAATAATTTTAAAAACACCTCATCTGAGAGAATTTATGGCCTTCCTTCTCTCTGGGCTTTAAAAGGCATGTGGTTGTTGATGGCCACACATTGTGTGCACAATAAAGATGGCACAGCCATAACATACCCTGCTCATTAAGGAAGGCAAATTGGTTTGACTTGCCTTCATTTGCAGCAAATGGGATCTTTGGATATTGCTTTTATACGACAAACCCCTGCAATTAGTGCACGTGAATTTGGGCACATAATGTTAATAGCACCAGTACTTGAAAATGGTCCTAATTCTTGAACTGCTTCTCTTCTTAGGGATTGAATTGAGGGGCTGAAGTAAGACCGGTCATAAAATGTGAATTTTTAAACCGTACGCCATTTTTTTCTGTTGGCAATAATGGCAGTATTTGCAAGTTTCGTTTTCAGTTTGAGGGGGTGGTAGCTTTTTGCAGTATCAGATAACATGTTTGTGTAAACTGTGTTGCTTATTTTCACGTCATATGTCACATTGAAGCCAAACTCCTGTTTATTAATGTCCCGATAGCTGAATATCCAGATGTCACTTGCAAATGTGGGGGTTCCAAGTGACCACTGTGATTAAAGAATGTTCCATGTAGATGGAACACCCAACTGTCCCTCTTCAGGTTGCTTTAACCCAAAAGCAAAGACGTGGAAATTCCTAATACTGCATAAAAAATTAAATAAAAGCACACACACTCTAAACCTCCTATTCCTTCCTCTCTGTCCCCTGAACATAGTCATTTTCTGCATAAGTAAATTTTGGAATGCTTTTGATTCTTTGAATGAAGAGAAATACATTCCTTGCATACCTTTCATAGCCAAAGTTTGCATCACATTTAACTATAAACGTCCAGCTATAAATTGGTAACAAACTTTCAGTAACTTATTTGTGGAAGCAAAATACCGTGAGACTCTTAAACTTCGTAGAGGAAATTTCCATCCTGAGACTTGAACCTCAGGGTTTACGGTGTTTGACTTTGCCTCTGTAGCTTTTCTCGGGCACCATCAGCAATATTGTGTGTGCAGCTCATCAAAAGGCTTG
Organism: Falcunculus frontatus; assembly: GCA_013398115.1. NCBI lineage: Eukaryota > Metazoa > Chordata > Aves > Passeriformes > Falcunculus > Falcunculus frontatus. The sequence goes on from VZRV01007664.1 coordinate 312,987, forward strand.
TTACTTCTGCCCCAAGGATGGAGCAAGACAAAAAAATGCTGTCTTGGAAAATTTTTCCCTCTGTCCCAGAAGATATGTAAATTTTCCTATTTCCTATAAATTACTATTGTTATCTTGCCATAGCTGTGTACAGAATATTGTAGAATGATCAGCATTTCCAGAATTCTCAGACAAAAGTCTAGACAGACTGAGGAAATCTGTTTCTCTTGCCTCCTTTCAGAATTCTGGTTTAAAGTGAGGTTCCTGATCTCAGCTGCTGCTTTGGTCATAACAACAGACAACTTGAAACCATTTTAATGTTTGTTTTTCTGAAATCTGGTAACTGTGTCATCAGTTCATGACTCTGCGCCAGAGCAATGTTAATGCAATATGTTCTGGGTTTTTTTCTTTCAGTGATGCTACAGCCTTTTGACTATGACCCTAATGAGAAAAGTAAACACAAGTTTATGGTTCAGTCTATGTTTGCTCCAGCTGATACTTCAGATATGGAAGCAGTAGTAAGTATTGAAATAATTTTAAATGGATTTCTTTCTAATTGTATAATTTTTAAGTCCTTTTACTGCGTTGTTTAAGGGCTGTTGTCAAACCACGTTGGAATGGTGCTTGAAAGCTTTTCCAGATTTCCATCTCGGCATGGCAAGGAGTTTTCTGTTATTTTGAGCCCCAGGAATCTTGCACTGAAAGTTGGTGTCTGTGGTTGCTTCTCTAGGAAGCTGCTGTCAGTAATGGGTTGCCGAGCCATGAAACAAGTCATTGTAGTTTTTTGCAATATATACTTCTTTAGAAAGGCCAGCTTGAACCATATATTCTAAGGATATACAGAATATATTCCAAGTCTGTGGCATCTTTTGTATTTTACGCATCTACTCTCAGTCTTGAGTCTTCTCTTGAGCAGCTCCTTTTGCAAGATGCAAGAGGATGATTTACAAGTATTGTGTTTTTCTTTATTTCTACCCTGTCTGCTGTGGCTTTGTAAATGAAAGGCCCTCATAGATTCTGTCCTGTGAATTACAAATGAAAGCAGTAGAAATATGTAGGTGCTGAAGCAGAGAAGGACAAAAGACATTAGAAATAAGATGTCAGGCTGCAGTAAGACAACCTGGAAAGCAGTAAACCCTTATGTCAACTGGTGGCTTTCCTTTAACAGGAAGATTTCCCCCCAGGAGAAGGCACAAGGAAGCTTTCTCTAGCCTAGCTTTTGTTAGCTTGAGAGAGCGCTCAGTGGCTATTGAGGACACAATATAAAAAAAGGAAAAAGACCATCAGTCTGGAAGTGTGTGGCTTGTATGTGCTACTTAAAAACAAAAAAGCCAGCCCAGAAAGACTCTACAGTAGTCTTTACAATATGTGTCTTCTTCTGAATAGCTTCTTAAAGCTGGGGCACTCTGCAGGTTAATAATTTCCCTTCTGAAACTGATTTATGGAACTATATTTGTTTAATGGGCTCAAAATAAGATCCAGTGGGAGAAACAGCAATAGTAATAAAATGTCTGCATCACTAGAAAGATAAGCCAGTCTGCCTTTCTTTTGAGCTCTTTAATTTTTATGAGTTACTTTATACCATGACAAATGTTATTCTGCTGGCAAAGAATGTTTTTTAGTACCTAGATGGGCCTTTCAGTCTTCAGAGCTCTCCAGACCGATACAATTCCTTTTCCTGTAACACTTTGATCAGTTCTCAGTTTTGTTACCACTCTCCAGATCTCTTCCTATTCTGGATGAACAGGTGAGACCAGTTATGGGAGTACTATAAAGCTTTCAACACTTCACAGGCAGCCAAGGAGCTCGAAATAGAATTCTGACTTCAGCCCCAGAAGAGCTGAACTACGATTCAGCTATTTAGGATGAGTTAAATACTACTCCAGGTTGCAGAGGCTTAGCCATAATTTGTCACCTACTTGAGATGTGCTGAGGAATACCAAACTACCAGGAGGATGGTCAAAGTGAAGAGGATCACGTGAGAACTCCAGGATATCAGCGTGGACACTTCTTGCTGTTTATTACCACTGAGAATAAATCTTTTCATTTCGGGGTTACAGCTGATACTGAGCAAAGATTTATTACTGCTGATCCCTATTAAAAAGATTGCAAAGAATCTTGTTTATGGCAGACTCCCCAGCTGAAGGGGAGAGAAGGTGTGAGGGGAAGTTATCCCTCTGCATGTTGCACATCTGGTGCTGTTCAGACATTGATGCTGAAAAATAAGGATGTGGAAAACAGGGGGAAGAACAGTCCTGTAGTTCATTCCAGTCGGGAAGAAAAGCTCATGTGAAATTTTAAAAGTTTGAATAGGAACTCACTGGGCAAAGAGTTGAGAACTCACACTGTGATTGATTTGGGGGCTCATTATCTTTTCCTTCCCTTGAATTCACCCCTCCTTTTTCCTTATTTTTTTTAAGCAGGCCCATAACTCCCCCTGTCTCTGCTAATTACTCTGACACAGCTCCCAGTTCTCTCATAAATTACCTGTGGAAGTTTCAGACTATTTAGAATGATTTGCTTCATAGTATCTGGTCTGTCTTTATGATACCACTCAGCTATGTATTTGATCTCATTTTTCATCCTGTATGTGGTTAATGGTAATGTGATAAACACCTGTGGGTTTTTTCTGAGTGAAATGATGTGATTTGTTTACATAATGCACTGCACTTCAATCTGCCTGATTATACTAATACGTTTAATATTAAATTAATATTAACTTATTCCAGTGGAAAGAAGCAAAACCGGAAGAACTCATGGATTCGAAACTTAGGTGTGTGTTTGAGCTACCAGCAGAAAATGATAAGCCTGTGAGTATTTTCAGATGCATATTGAGTGATTTAACCTAATACCACAGTAAATCCTGTAAAATGGCATGTTTATTCAGACAGCTATATAAGCACAAGACAGAATCCTCTGTTTCACTGCCTGGATGGCATCACCCTTTAGAAACACAATATAAACTATTTAAAATCTTGGTAATCCTGGGTGTAACTGGCAGCCAGTTTGACCATAAGTGCAACAGTAGCACAAAGCAATTTTTGAGTTGATCTGTTTTCATTTAGTGAAAGGTCACAGGATAAAGAATACTTAAAATTAAAGATGCTTATTGCTGGTTGTGAAGCTCAGAGTTTATACTGAAGCAGTTATAACCATCAGCAATATACATTTGCCTGTCCAACACTCCCCTTTGCTTCCTTGGTACAACGCTGATTTTGGCAAGTAAATTGATAGAAAGCTGGTGAGGAAGGCACAAAAGCAGTTAGGAATTATATTGCAATCCTTATATTGTAGGATCCTTTTTTAGGGTAATGAACATATTAATTTCTAATGGAAGTATGTAGTGTGCAACGTAGGACTGATAATGGATTGAATAAAATGAAAAATGCTTCCTAGTGTGCAGCTACTAAATGCACAGTTGTTCTGCTTTGCACTGAACAGTCTGTAATTAGGATTATGTAATTGTTTGGGTGGGGAGAGGTTTGTTTCCATGAGAGACCCTTTCTAAAGTGCAGAGCGTGGAAAGGATGCAAAGGCAGGAGAGAGGGAGCAGGGTTTGGAGGTCTGAACCTTGTTTCCCAACTTGAGTTGTGAGTTTCTCCATCCCTACAGAAACACAGGAGGAGGGAGAGGGGACAGCTGGGAGTGGGGAGTGGAGGGAGAGGCAGCTGCAGCACTGTCCTGGCTCCTGCAGTAGCTGCTTCTGTTGTGCCTGGGGAGGGAAGGGTGAGGAGGTCACTGATTGTAGGACCTGGTTTAGGGACATTTCTGTATATGCAGGGTCTGAAAAGTTGAGGTCATTCTGTCTTCACTTATTGCTGCTGATCTGGTGTTTTCTGGGGAAGCAGTAAAGTTACAAAAAGCAAAATGTTGTTTGTTTCTTTTGATACAGGCATGTGTCAGGTGTGCACAGACAATTTTACCTGATTATCCTCCTATGTATCAGGTGTGTGGTGTGGTGTTAATAACTAACCAAAAATCACTCTATCCTTTTTTAACAGCATGACATAGAAATAAATAAAATTGTATCCACAACTGCAACAAAGACAGATTCCTCTGTAATGTCTAAATCAATAAGTTCTTCTTTGGATGACACTGAAGTTAAGAAAGTAATGGAAGACTATAAGAGGCTTCAAGTAGAAGTTCAGAGGTTACGGGAGGAGAATAAACAGTTTAAGGTAAAGATCACTGTTGTTTTCTTTTCAGATTTACCCCTTTCCTGAAAAAGAAGCTTGCATCTTAAAGGTTTGGTTACCTGACCTTAGCACAATATTTTAATATTGTCTATAAAGTAAAAGATAATTCAGGTTTCTCTCTGTAAACTCTGAGAAGGTGCTGAAATCAATGGTCCCTTTGAAAGGAGGCACAAGTCATGCAGTCACAGAGGGTGATTGGGTAGCAACCCAGAGGAGTGAATTCTCCCTCTTTTTTTCTTTTCCCACCTAATTTCTCAGTCTGAATTAAGCATTCAGTGTTGGACTTGGCCCTGCTCTCCCAAACCAATGGGAGCTTGAGGGCAGTGTTGTGCAAATACTGAGTGTTTCAGTAATTGCACCTGTAATGTGCTGCTGAAATGGCCAAATTAAGACAGATGAATGGGAAATGTGCTTCCTGTCATATCCAGCACATGGCTGGGAAATCCAGTAATTGAGAAGCTTTTATCAATGCTGAAAAATTCCTTTTTACAGTAGTTGGATTTGTTGTAAGTGTCTACTTCCATAGATATCAGCACCAAGGAAAGTGTGGATGTTGTGACTCTTGCAGCCCAGTGAAAGGAGCTCTGTTCTCTCAGCTCTGATGCTGCTTGGCTGCCTGATGCATGAAGGAATTCTTGAAAACAGTTTTGTTTTGCACAGAAATAATATGTGTACGTAACAGACGTGACCCTAACTTCTCCTTGTGTTCTTGTTTTGCCAGCGACTCAATACTCTAAGTTCTATATGATTTTATTTAATTTTTTTGCAAATCAGTCTTGAATAAACACTCTACAGGAGCTATCTAGAATTGAGCTGATGTCTTACAGTAACATCCTTGATCGGTGAGCTCTTTGTTCCCTTCGTGGAGTGTTAAAAACATCTGTAAAACATCAGAAAGCAATGCTAAATCACTGCCTGCTACCAGGTGCTGTCAGTGTCAGGCTGGAGTCACTGTCAGAAGGGAGTTAAAATATTTAAAATAAAAATTTGTTATGTGTAAACAACATTTTATTGTTTACAAAAGTCAGTTTCCCCATTCAGACTTAGAGCAGCAGTGAGGTATTGGGTAGCCTGAGGCTTTTGGTGAATTAATTAATTAATTAATAACAAATAAGTTCACCTTCAGATCATGTAGGTGTCCCTTTAAATTCACAAGTGAGAAACACTGACATACCCTGAGCCCTTTGAACTTCACTCATCTGACAATTTTTAAGGCTGCAGTAACTTTTATTGCAGTCTTGTTTCTTGACTATTTTTTTAAGTATAGACTGGAGACTTTTGCTTTGGTACCTTATACTTTTGCACTATAATACTGTATCACATTAAAAAGTCTAATACTCTTGCTTCAGCTGGACACAAATTAAGTCACAAAAGACTTGTTTGCCCCTGTCCTGAAGTGCTCTGAGTGTGTGTGACTGGAGTGTGCTAACACACAGCTGTGCTGCACAACAGCTCAGGGAGAGCTGAGGGGAGCTTCACCCCACTTGAAATGAGAATATCTGCTGGTGTTACATTGTTTTGTCTGTTGTCTCATCTTTAAATCAGGTGAGCTGCCAAAGTCGTACCAAGAAAATATCCTAATTATTGCCATAGGTTCATGTCAAAATGTCAGCATTAATATGATGGGGGAAACAGATTTCCCTTCAAGGGCTGGGAAGATTTGCTTGTGACATCTGACGTGGAAAATGATGAATGTGGTTGCCTTGGGTTGTGAAAAACATGCAACTTCATCTTAGTTGTATTGAGAAACATTTTCCCCAACAGCACCTTACTTGGCTTAGAGAGCAAGAAAAGCACCTTCATGCCATTCCCTCCAGAGTTTTTCTGAAGTTCTGGAGCTGTCTCTGGGCTTTAGACAAGAGTTCTTGCAGGGTTCCTCATTGCTTCCTCACTCCCCTGGCGGGAGAAAACTACAAGGGTGTGGCTTTTGCTGTACATACAGAATTCCTCTCCTGCCTCACTACCCTTCCTTCTCAGGATTATTCAGGAAACAGAGCTCTAACTTAGCTGTAAATTCGCTTTCACCTATTCTATAACACCCACCTAAATAAATATGAGGAGGGTGAATATTTAAAGCATTTTTTTTGTAGAAATAATCAATATCTCTTCCTTTAGGAAGAAGATGGACTGCGGATGAGGAAGGTACCCCAGACAAACAACCCAATATCTCCTTCTGCAGCTGCTGTCAAGGATGAAGGGCTCAGCTCCAGACTACTGGCTTTGGTGGTTTTGTTCTTTGTCTTTGGTGTAATTATAGGAAAAATAGCCTTGTAGAGGCAGCATGCTGGAAATTGTAAATTGGTTTGATGGTTCTGCCATATCATTGGATTAAATTTATTCATAACAATGTTTAAAAAAAAAATTAATGTATGACATCTCACAGGTCTTGCCTTTAAATTACCCCTGCACAAATACTATGTAACATAATCTAGAAAGTTCAAAATGTATGGTGAGGGAATGAATGAAAGAGAATATGCTTCAGTGATGAAGGGGGGGAGAAAATCCTGATTTAACACTACAATGGAATATTGTATATGTCATTTTAAACATTCTTAGACCCTGGTACATGTTGCTGGATTACCTATTTTTTAAGAAAAAAAAGGAAAAAAAAAAAGGAAAACTAGAAAAACCTCTTCCTCCACTGCTGGAGCTGGCCCTAGGGATGTTTGGAGCTGGGTTAAGCAGGAGGTGTTGATAAATTCTGTAAAATACGTTAATCCACCATTCTGCTCATAAATTTAACAGTTTCTGTCAGTGTCTTCAACTCTGTGCAAGTTACCAATTTCTTGGCACTTAACTGAGTAGTGAGAAGCTGCAAAGATTTGTCTGTGGCAACGCTGAGGGAGCTGGGCAGCACCGAGGGGCTGGTTCAGAATAAAGGTCAATGCCTTGTTCTCACCAAGGGACCAAGCTACATTGCTGTTGGTTCATTTAGTTGAATTAAAATGTTATTCAGAGATGTTTAATGCATATTTGACTTATTTAATGTATTTCATCTCATGTTTCCTTATTGTCACAAAATTGACTAATACTTTGTGGTATGAAAAGGCACCTGTTCAAAGCCAGTGACGAGAACTAAAAATTTGCTGCTGTAGTGGTGCAAGATTCTTCTGCCTCCTGGTGTTTTGGGCACTACACAATTGTTGGGAGTTTTGATCATCTGAGCATTGGGGAAATAGTGGTCAGGAAACTGTTTTTGTATGTAAATAAGTCTATCTAGGGGAGAAACAAAAATATGAGTAGTAAACTAGTCCTATGCCGTAAAAAGACCAATCTTGTTTGACTATGTAGCATCTTAAAAAAAAAAAGAAAAAAAAAGAAAAGAAAAATTAAATAAAGCCCCCAAATTAATGTTTCCTTTGTTACTTTTGTCCTGTTCTCACAGTTTTAGAGGTGGGGAGGAAGCAGTGTTCTCTTGTCAGCTTTGTTCATGGCCTGAGGAAACTTGCAGTCGTATTTCAGGGTGAATTTCTTTTTTTCCAGACTAATTTTAAAATCAAACCAAGCCATCCCATCATGAGCCTGACACACACAAGTTGTTGAGAGTAACCGTGTTGCTGCTGAGGTACAAGGTAACATCCCACTTTCCAGGTTAGTTCAGGAGTTCAGACACTTGACAGCGCATACAGAGTAAGGTGAAGGTAATTTTGTTTCTAAGTTTCCTTTTACCACAAGGTGTATAAATAAACTCATAATGGATTCAGTAGATGAAACAGTTTTTGAGCAGGTAAATTCACGTCTGTTTTTAAGTGGTAGACCCAGAAACCTTCAGTGATAAAATTTTTTGTAGCATATTACAAGATGAAGCTGAGTCTTTTAAAAATGAGCTTCTGTCATTCCTTCCCTATTCCTGGGATTCTGTGAGAAAGCTGTTGGGGCTGCAGCCTGTCTGCTGCACTCCTTGACCTTTATGTTTGTCCCACTTGTGTCTCAAGGGCTTCCTCCTCTGCAAGTGCAAATAAGTGAAATTTTATGGGGGGCTTAATAAGAAAATAGGTGGGAAAAAAACCCATAACTGGTGTGTTCAGCTTATGAACACAAGTCTGGAAGTATTTTCTAGGAGATTCAATAGAAAGGAGAGGTGTATTTTTAGCATTTTAAGGTGCTGGTGCCTTGTCTGCTCAGAGGGAAGGGACAGAGCCACAGCAGCCTGGCTGCAAAGGGCAGGGCAGGTGGGAGATGAGCTGGAAAGGACAAAGCAGGGAGTTTATGGGACAAATTGGGCAGAATTGATCAAGAAGAAGATACTTCCCAGGCAGTAGAAGCTGAAGAAAACTTTCTAATGAAGCATTCTTTTCAGAAAGACAAGGTTATGAGTGATACTGCAAAATTAGTTGTCATGGCTTTGAAGAATGTATTTGAGAAAACCTCTGCTGAAGGGAGACTGAGATATGAAGGAGGTTTTTTTAAGTGGCTGTAAATATCTTGTTCTCTTACCAGAATTCCTGATTTGCTTTAAAAAAAAAAAAAAAAGTTTTTTTGAGAGTCCTTTGTTCTGTCTAAAAAAGGTTAGTTTAAAAAAAAAAGTCTCTGTCTTTGCAGGATAAAGGGGTAGGATTGAAGCTTTAAGCTGGTTTCCTGTGAGTATTTCTGGAGTAATGTTCCAGGCAGGTTTTACACCCAGTGTAAGCTACCACAGCTGCCTTTGCTGGCCCAGGGCAAAGCCAGCAGTGACTCTGTCCTCCCCCAGGGCTCAGCAGTCACTTCTTGGTGATCTGTGCCAGCCTGGAACTGTAAGTTGTTCATGAGCAAAGTTGTTCCTGGTGTTTGCACTCCAGGATCATAAAGAGGTCCCAGAAAACCCTCTCCTGCTTTTCCAGATTGCCTTCAAACACATGATCAAGGAGACCAGGAGAGGATTTCAGTGTTGGTGCCATCTGTAGCCTGCAGCTACACCATCAGTCCTAAACAAGACTCTTAAATGAACTTGTATTTTGGAATTTAACAAAATCCTGAGGTCTTCCCTCACCATTTTTGACAAGAGCCTGAACACATATTAGCCCTGAGTTGTCTGGGTAATGCTTTGCTTTGCTGAGCTTAAAATAAAGCCACTGATCGGGGGAATCCTTACTCCCTGTTTGACCAAACCCTTCTTTCATAGGCAGAGAGAAATCTTAGGGTTTTTTTTTCTTCCAGGGTTCCTAAAAGGCCAGTTTATAGCTGGAGTGCAGATAGATCAGATGGATATTCTTAAGTCACCTGGCTCTTTTTGTAAGTTGTTCCTTCCATAGCAACACGAGCAAATGTTCTCATGAAGTATTCACAGCAAGTGAATTATTCTGAAGGACATTGTGCATCTTAGGAAGCTGTGCACAAAATGTAGTTTCTAAGTACGATTATTGTCTGGGGTCCTCATACAACATCAGATATAGAAACCTGTGATTGATTCATGGTAGTAGAAATCAAGTTATTACTAATCAAATTATTGTCCTTGCTGTTACTTTAAGATGACCACTTGCACATTTACTGTTGATTTTTGTAACACCCAGTAGAGGCTGCTTGGTGCACTCTTTGGGCGAATTTGGGATAAACAGATGCCTGAAATGTCTTGAAGCCTAGTGCTGGGAATGAATGGAAAATGGTTCCTTCTATTTTTATGTAGTTCTCCACATCTTAAAGCAAATACTCCGTGCATGAATGATCATAACTACTGCTGTGCATTGGCAGTTGTCAGCTGGGAATGCACAGCTGGAACAGCTGCATGTGCAAGCCAGGACCAGCTCAGGTTACTGGGGAGTAGCCTGGGGGCTGAAGAGCAAGATCATGTCATGTTGTTATGTTGAGGGGGATTGATGTACCGTAATGTCATTTTCTAAAAATACAGGATTGTAAAGCTCGATGGTGGTGTTACTTTTTCCTCCTGAAATGCTGTTAGTGGGATAAAGTTGGAACTTCACTTTGCAATTCACTAGAATTTCTTTTCATCAATAAACTATGAAGGGTTTGTATCTGCTGCACATGTGAACTTGCAATTCTTGTCAGCAATTTTACATCGTGGTGTGCACAAGGAATGGATCATTTATGCCTTGACATACTTGATGTTGCGTTGCCCAGTGGAAGAAAACTGTCATCCCTTTTCTTCAGAAAATGGCACTTCTGTCTCTTCAGTGGAATGTCTGTGATTTTCAGGCACAGTAGTGGCTTCACTGCAGTGCTCTTAAGTTTGAAACTATATTTCCCTTGCCCTCTGTGATGTCCTGAAATTCCACATCCTGAGTTCTGTTTTCTAGATAAAGTAAGTGAGGAAAAAAGCACCACTAAAAATCCCTCTGTTTGAAATTAAAGTCTGTGTAAAACAACACTCTGAAGCTCCTGTTTGTTGTGGCTGGGTCACAGCTGCACTGGTGCTGCACAGGGCCTGGAGAGCCACTGGGCCATGGTTTGGGAATGGGGGAGCATCCATGGCCCAAGTCCTCGAGTGAGCAAGTTGAGAGGTGACAGGTGGTGAGTGAATTTCAGTGGATGTGTTTGGGATTTTGGTTTTGAGACAGAAACAGTAATACAGAAGATGAGCTTCAGAGAACGAAGTAATTGTTTCCACTGCTCAGATCTGATTAACTATAAAATTTGTTTGTTTTATTAATGGGTTGATTTTTTTTTTTTACTGGATAAATGATTATTTTTAAATTAACACAAGTGAGAGCCAGCCAGGAATCTTGCACGTGATATCCTAATGAGCACACACCTGCACACTTGCAAAGTGACTGTGCCTGTCACTCACTCTGCCATTTCTTGTGGCTTCAGTTCCTGTTAAAGAACTAATTCCACATTTGTACTTGAAGAGTAAAACTTTTTGAAACCTTTACTAAACTTTCACATAGATCTCTTTGCCTCCCAGTCCAGGCCTGGGTTTGTCCTGAAGCCTCTGCGAGAGTGAAAAGTGCAAAAGGGACGTGGGGTCTGTGAGTGCAGAAACAAGGCTGCTTTTCCTTGGAGTAAACTTGAACTTTGGATCTTTCCTCCTGTGATTTGTCATTAGAAAATGGCCTTTTCCAGAGATCAAAACAAAAGAAGTTAAGAAAACAAATGAATTAAGAAGAATTAATTGAAACTGTGTATTACAAGTTGACATTATACATCTGGCATTTCTGTTTATGTTTCTGCATTGGTACATTTCATTCTGATTTAATAAGTTCCTAATTTTGTGGGGGTTTTTTTCAAGATTTCGAAGTGCCTATGAAGAACAGCCCGTAGTAAAGTATTGTTCCCAGTTTAGCTGTACTTCATTTTTTTAATCAAATCTTTTTCTTTAGTGGATAAACTCACAAGATTAGAAAAGCCTCTTGAACTCCCTCATGTTTGGGTTGGCAAATGTCCCACACACAATTACCCACAGAGAGCTACTTTTAAAAGACCTTTATTAAGGCTGTACAAAGTCAAGCACTCAGGAGTTAGGAAATGGCAGAACCAGGTTTGTGCACTGTGAGTTTGGGGAGTACATTGCAGTGTCTGATCATTTCAGTGATGAAAAAGTGAGCTGAAGCTGCTCAGAAATTGTCCAAAACTGCCCAGCTTTGTATGCCTGGACTTGGAGAATCCTAGGTTCTCTTAAGTTACGTATAAATAGGTTTTTTAAAGTTGAACTTAAAATGTGGCAGCGTGGTGTTGGGTGTGACCCATGTGTGTGTGTGTCAGGGGGGAATTCTTTGTGTTCTGTGTATGGATCCCTGTTCTTGACCCGAGCTCCCGACGTGGTGGGGAGGAACTTGGAGCTGAAGCAGCAATTTCTGTTTCCACGTTTCACTGGGAGGCCACACACGAGTGTGATTGGGGCCAGGAATCTCTGCCTCGGTGCTGGGCCCAAAGGAAGGTTTCTGTGGGGGCTGGAGGCTCTGCTGCCCAGCCTCCCTCCTGCTCTGTTCTGCCTGAGCTGTCAAATCTCGCTCCGTTCCCTCCCTCAGCGCTCTGGTCCAGGCCAAGTCATCCTTGTTCCTTCACTGCTCCTTGGCAAACAAACCCATGTTCAGCCGAGCATCTTTGAAAGGCTTTTCTTCCCTGCTGCCTGTTTTCCATCTGGGTCTCTTTCTTCCCATCACCCTTCCAGGCTTGCTCTTCCCTGCTGCCTGTCCCAGCCTTTGGCCCAGGGTGCCCTGGCTGCCCCAGGTTCCCTGGCAGGGCTCTCCCTTGGCATGGACATCCAACTGCTCCTGGATGCCTTTTCCCATCCCAGCCACTCACCTCCTGCTTCCTCTTTGTTTTTTCTTCCTCTTCACTCTCTGTGGAGTTTGGAGCAACAAGTCTTGTCACCCATCTCCTTTCTGTCTCCAGCTTCCTCCTGCTGTTCCAGTGCAGTGGATTTATTTATAGTGTGGGACAGGCTTTTATTTTCCATGTGGATTGTTTCTCAAACAAAGCACTAGCACAATGCTGTTAACGTATCCAAAAGTGCTTCACTTTTTTTTTGTTTCATTTTATTTGAGAAATCTACAATGCATAAATGCATTCTAAGGTATTTTAAACAGGGAGGCATCAAGGTGATTAATTGGAAAAATAAGTTGCTGTTAATTGAGCCCTGTGTCAGACCCAGGACTGTGTTTGTCTGGCAGACTTGGCTCACACTTTAAACTTCTGCACCTGCTAAAGAAGCAGAAAATTGGAAAGGCAGCTTGTCTGAGGAGCTCGTGATATTAAAGAAGGTACTGAAAGCTCAGACTCAGTGCAGAAGCCAGAAAATTGTTTGAGACTTCGGAAATTATTTTATTTTTGCTTTTTGGAATGGTTAAAAAAGAATAATCTTTTAAAAAGTATTCTAAGAGAAGTGAATGTTGGAAGAGTTTACTAAAACACGTGTGCCTGTTACCAGCAACTTCCAGCACACGTTGGCTTGGGTTTTCTTCACAGGGACAGTAAAAAGGCATTTATTTGTTTTGTAGTAGAAAGCAACCCAGTAGTCAAGATTAAAGCTCCTGGTCTATGTCCTAGACCCGTTTTTCAGATGCAGTGTTAGACATGAAAGATGAAGTTATTTGGTTCTGTCTTGTTTATGCCAGATAAAGATAAATGAATGGCAGAACTGAGTTTGGGATCCTGATAGCAGAGGAGCTCAGCATACAGCCGTGGGAGCTGCTAATAAATGTAATTGGTGCTTCAAAAGGGCATAGCTGAGCAAATTTCATATCAGATCTGGGAGTGGGGAGGAAATTAGATGAAAAACTGAAGTAGAATTGACAGTTTTCTAAGTGAAAGGTATTAAATGGCCAAAAACCCAATAATTTTGCAATTGAGAAGGGGGACAACTTTGGCTAACTGCCCATTCTGCTTCAGTGACGAAGGGGAAAATTAGATGGAAAGTAATATAAAACAAATAAGGAAAAGGGAAGCAGACATCAATCCATTCAAAATGGGAGTTAGGAAATGTAGAAAATAAGGAAAGCACAAGCCAAAGGAAAAGAAAAACGGGTTGGAGTGCTCAGAGAGGGTGATGAGGAGCCAAAGGTCAGAGAAATCTGTAGAGGATAAGAACTGTTAATGAACAGATGCAGGAGGTAAAACCTAGTGATGATGTAAGAGAACTGGAAAGGTGATGTCTTTCCTTAGCAATGCTCAGGATTAAAAATTACCAGTTTTTATATCAGTAGGCCCAGAAACCTTGATCAGTGTTTGCAAGGGAGGAGCCTGGGGCTGTGTCTGAGCTGCTGCTGGGGGGATCAGTGGGTCAGGACAGTGGGACACCCCAGAAGGGGATGGAAAAGGAGATGGATGTTCCTGATGGAGCTTGGTGTAAGTCCTTTCATTCTGTTTTTTGGGTTTCAGTTCTCGTTGGGGTCAGAGTGAGCTGGGTTCCCTGACACTGCTGAAGTTCAGAGAGAACCACAATGAAATGGGGATGCCCAGAGAAGGGTTCTGCAGGGACCTGACAGATTCAGTGGTTCCAGATCACTGAGGAAAACAGATACAAAACCACTGCTGATAAAATGTAACAAAAATATCCATAGCCAGGACCAGAATGAGTAACAGCTCCATGTACGTTCCCAGTGCAGTCCCAGGGTAAAAGCCTAATGAATACGAATGTGTTCTTGTTTTTAATTACTGTTAGCTGTAAGTGATTATCCTTCTGTATGTCTCAGCTGGGAGAGTTGGGAATTTTGGATGCAATTTGGATATTTACATTCTACAAGAGAAGCTGAGTAATTGGAATGGATGCAAAAAAAAATGATTCAGAAATTACTGGTGGAGTGTGAAAATGCCTTAGAGAGGGTGAGAGAAAACTCAGTTGGCTGAGTTTTTCTACCAGAATTGAGACTGTCTTGATTACAGTGCACAAGTACCTTCACAGGCAGAAAATGCTGCACACTGCAGCTCTCTGATCTTAAAAAGCAACACAAGAATCACCAACTGGCAGTCAAAGCCAGGCAAATTCAAATTGGAAAAAGGCACAAATTCTTAAGAGAGAATAACTGTGTAATTTAGGAATGTGTCTTCAAAAACTGTGAACAGAACAATAAAAGTTATGATATTTATGCAACTAGCTCTTTCATGGCTTTTTTTTTCCTCTCAGAGGTATCCTTAGAGGGGGGAAGAGGACAAGGAGGCTCCTGATGAGGTTTCACAGGGAAGTTCAGCCAGCAGAGCAGCGGGGCTCTGGTGCTGCTGGAGCCAGTGGTGCCTGAGCTGCTGCAGGGCAGAGCTTTCCCAAGGGCTTATTGCTAACGTTGCATAAGTGTGTGGTGGTGTTTCACATCATGTTAATCCCATCCCCACCTGGAAAGGATCTGTGGCCTTGTAAGAGCTTTTACACCATGCAGGACCTGGACACTTGTTAAGTTTAATCCGTTTCCGTGCCATGTAAATGAAAAAAAACCTATCTGCACACAAATCTGATTCATGGGGGTAAATGTAGGGCAGGAATCGCCTTCCTCCTCCTCCACCCACTCTCCAAAGGCAGCGCAAGGCTGTTCCCTGTTCCTGCCATGGGCATGTGTGTCTGGCAGAACAGGTACCTGTGCTGATGGGAGTCAGGGCCACTCGAGCACGGTGATGGGAAACTGCTGAAGGGAAAGTTCTGCCAGTGTGTGGCTGACAGGAGGTGCAGCTGTGCTGCCCAGGACGTGCATCCTATTGGGAACATCCCAAGGAGACACCACCTCCTCCAAGATCACTTCCAGTTGCCCATGGATCTCTGTGCAGCAGCAGGGAACAAAGCACAACCAACACGACTGGAAATAAGATTTACCTGCTGAAGTCTCCTCCATGGATTGGGGAGGGAACCCAAGGCAAGGCAGCCAAGCCTGGCCCCTTTGTGTATCACCTTCGGTGTAGAACTGTTTATGTGCATGACTAATATTGGGTCATGGCTGGAACACGGGAACATGCTGACAACATTTATGTCACAACTGTAATGCATTTAATAAGCATCTCATTTGAATTATTAATGTACAGATCCCCCCAAATTATTTTTATGTTATAAACCCCATAATTTATCTAAGTACAAGCTGCAAGTTCGTAAATACAGCATTAAGAAGGTGGCTATTGCATAGCTGCTTTAACAAAATACCCTTTGTGGGTAAGATATATAGGCTTATTTGGAGAGGATTTAGCTGCTGAAGAAGGGCTTCTCGAGGAAGTTATATGATGCTTAGCTGCAGCAGACAGGGAATATAATTTCTTAGTTTGTCCTTCTTGTCAGCAGGAATCAGTTTGACCTGACTGTGCTGTCTGATCTGAGCATCTCTTCAGCTCATTGTTCACCAGAGGCAGATTTATAAAACATCTGTACAGGAATGAGGCTGGAAGTGACACTTTGAGAGGAGAGCTGGATTAACAACTGCTGTGCCAGTAACTGAAAAGGAGGCAGTGAAAATACATGGCCTGAGAAGGCTGGTGAGGGATCTTTCCCTTCACACGTGGTGACAGTGCCTGTGCTGGGCAGTGACACAGGGACCCTGCTGATGTCCCACAGCCAGGCCAGCACTGCACTGGAGAGCTGGGATAGCACAGCAGGGGTGCAGTGCTGCAGCCAGGGAGTGCTGAGCCTTGGAGCTGTTGTGCACAGAAGTGTTTTCCACCTACTGTAATCTATGCCCGGGGTCAGGTGGAACACTCGAGCCCCCTGTGAGGGCTGTTCTGGGCATCTCCAAGTGCAAAGATGTGGGTCCCCGTGTGTGACAAACACAGGCAAAGTGCAGAAAATATCTGTAAACTGCAAGAGGCATGTGAACCGTGCCCTTCTCAAGAACACTTGCTGACTGTTTATTGCTGACTGACTCTGCAGATTAAATTTGCATGAACAGCAAAAAGGAGTGTGATGGGAGGGAACTTAACCCCAAAGAAACTCAGCAGCCAACACTTCGGATGTTTGAATTACATCTGAATCAAGCTCTTGATTAAATCTTAGCAATGTCAAAAGCTCAAAGCAGCAATTTTAATTGATGTCACTTTTTTCCCCCCTCATGTTGCTAAATTATCTGTTGCAATGTGCAGCGCATCCCTGTCACTACATTAAATTTGCACGCAAAGAGGGGAGATTAGGCAATAAAGCCACAGGACAAACAGTGTGGAGTCAGGCATATCTCCTTGGCTTCGTTCACTATTGGGTGTTTTTAAAAAGTGTTTCCAAATCTGAGTAAAACTGATTCCAGATGTGCTCATTTGAAGGATATAAAAATCACGCTAGCACCAAGATTTATCTGAATTCTGCACCGTACCTGAAGAGATAACTAGTCCCATCTTAAAAACAGAAGTGCTATAAACAATAAAAAGGCCACAGGCAAAGGTTTTAGTGCTTTGTTCCCATTAGCATCCTTTCTTCCCACGTATTTTAGACTAATGTAGTTGGAGAATTCCTGTGAGGCTGCAGCACACTGGATCAGAGGGGCCTGGTAGGACGTGGGTCGCTTGTCGGGGCTGTCGGGGCTGGAGCCGTCCGTGGGCCGCTCCCCGATGTAGAGGAGGCTGCGCTCCTGCGTGTCCTGCTCCGTTTTGAACAGCTCGTACTCGGTGTGGGGCAGCTTGATGCCCAGAGCCAAACATCCATTCGTGGGTGTTATATCCTGCTCCACCCCGGCGCTCCAGGAGCCTGCCAGCCCACAGCTTCCCGGTTCCGAGGAGTTGAGCATCGCCACCGTCACCTGGTCCATCGGCGTCACCCGAGCCTGGGTGACTTTAAAAGCCAGCTCGGTGCCACCCCGCACCTTGGAGGAGGGGATGCCCTGGGTGTAGTGCCCGGAGGCGTAGATGGTGAACGTGGGCTGCCTGCAGAGCGGGTCGGAGTAGTGATAGTAATGCCCTTCCCAGGTGTGGTTGTTGCCGTGGAATGTGAAGTACCTGGTGAGGAAGAGCACGGCCGGCCGGACCTCGCAGTGGGTGCTGACCCAGCTGCCGCTGAGCTGCATCGGCAGCGCGGCTCTGGCGGGCAGGATCGGGGGATGGTGCTCATCAGCCCTGGAGATAATCCCGCACGCCGGGCAAGGGTGCACGTGGTGCTGCAGGAGACAGAAAATAACAGTTCTGCGAACTGAGAAGCAAAAAAACCCAACTAAACAAAAAAACCACCAAAAAACCAAAACCTTCCAGAATATTTCAAAAGCTGCGACTCCCCTCGTCCACAGCAGGGTGCGGAACTGCGGGGAGCTTGGCAGAGGCAGCCGAGCAGATTAAGGGAGATAAAGCGCTGCCCTGCTCTTTGCTATTCTGGTAGCTGAAGGACACAGGGCTGTGCCCTGCGGCTGGCCCGTGCTGGGGCTGCTGAGGACAGGCCGAGGGAGGAGGCCAGGGCAAGGGCAGAGCCGCTGCCAGGGCGAGGAACGCTCCCTCGGCACATCCAGGTTGTTCCCCCACCAGTTTTCCATGGCGAGCTGGGTGAGGATGAGGGTGCTGGGCGGTGTCAGAACAGAACAACGCCGAGGTTTTTTGGGAAGGAAGGAGGCTGTGACACCTGGCCGTGGGGAGTTCCTGGGGCTGCAGCATCCCCAGGACAGCCCAAGGTGTTCTGCCTCCCCCTCGCCCCGTTCCCGCCCGTGTTCCCACATCCAGGGATGCGGGAGAGGACCGGGATGAGCCGGGAAGGGAGGGAGGGAGCCGTGGGGCTTTCGCAGCAGCCAGAACGGGAGAAGAAAAGGACCTCTGCAGAGCGAGGCCCTGACCTTCGCTTCCCCACCGGTGCAGAGCTCTGAGTCAAACCAGTCCTGCCCCTGATCCGGTGCCAGCAGGGGTTTTGTGTAGCTTGGAAATTTTTCTTATACTTCATATATCACAACTGATTTATTTTTAAATAAGCAGGGTTGGAACATTATATAATTTTCTAGAACACGAGCTAATCTTTACTGAACTGTCATAGGCAAGAAGGTTAAATAACTCAGTAGTTAACTGTAGGGTGGGTAATTTACATGCAAGTTGATTGGAGTCTACTGTAATTTAGTCATTTTCAGCTTGCTTTACTGCTACTGTCACGGTAATGAGTGCTGACAGTACACAGTACATTATGGCTAAATAATCCCAGAAGTTGGCAAAAATATATGCTCTCCTTAGGCAGGAAATTCTTTGATAATGAAAGGTAATTTGGGAAGAATGGGTTTCTTTAAAACAGATATAAATTTAAGGGAAAAAGAGTGATATTTTCATAAAGAGAGTTAAGAAATAATTCCTGACATAGCTGTGTAATTCACCAGCACAGGCAAATGGATGTCAGTTCACAGAAGATAAATATTTAAAAGAAAAAAAAAGAAAAAAAAATTCCTGTGCCCAATAAAATTATCACTTTGGACATAGAGCCAAAACTCTTACTTGCTTAAACCAGTCGTGTGAAGTTATTTCTAATGTATGGCAGCTTCTAATTATCGCCAAGTGGTGACATCATGTGTGGGTCCATTGAAGAGCTGTTGGCTGATTAATTACAGGGCTGCATTCAGAGAGTGAATTTCAGTATCTTTAGGTTTGGTTTTAAATTAACTTTTAAAAGTGTTTATGTTTACCACCTGGTTTTGCTCATGTATATGGTTTTGGCCCAAGATAACACAAGTTTAACCAGTTTGAGAATGTTACTTTTGAGAGGGAGAGGGGTGTTGCTCTGCGTTTTTCAGAGTTCAGTTGGTGTAGTTCAAGATGTGGAAAAATGTTGCCCCAAAATAATTTTTTCATTTATTTCCTTTCTATATGGCAAAGTTCAGAGAGGCTTTTTCACCCCATCTCACTGCTCCACCATTTCTGATTTGATCAGCTTTGATTTGGATGGAAAGGTGCTTTCCTGGGAATAAACTAAGCTGCTATATAACATAAAATAAAATAGAATAAAAGGCACCCAAGTCTGCTGCTCAGTTTTATGTATTTCAAAATGGAAGTTTGATTTCTGTGTAATAACATTATTGTATTGGGGGCAACTTCCTGTGCTACTGGCATCACACCAAGGACTGAAGAATTAATGGCAAACCCCTTGTTCCCCTCAGCCTGGAGCACACCCCGAGGAGCAGGGAGAGGGCAGGCAGATGAAGGGCAGAGCAGATGAAGGGCAGAGCAGATGAAGGGCAGAGCAGACAGGCTCTAACAATGGGCAGCCTGAAGCCTTCACTGACTTTGGTGCGGGAAACAAGGAAACTGCATCTCCTAGGAAAACACAGCCAAACAAAAGCTGTTACCTCCAGGCCTCTGTCAGCACAGGCTTGTTTCCCGTGTTGGTTTTGCTGAGCTTTCACCCACCCCAGTCCTGCTCTCTCAGGAAGGCAGAGGATGAACCCCACATGCCATGGAGCACCTGGGGTCCCACCCCTTCAGCCCTGCAGCGCCTCACCCTCGTGTCCTTAGGGCTGAGGGGGCCAAGTGCTGCAAGGTGCCACTTTAACAGTAATGAACGTGCTGGCAAAGCCCTGATGCAGTGAGAGAGGACCGTGCAAAGGCCTCATCCTTACCAGGGCGTTCTGCATGGGGCGCTGGTAGCCGGTGGGGCGGTAGTGCAGCCTCTCCCCCCAGTCCGTGTGGATGTCCCCCAGGTACAGCTCCTCCACCAGCTGGCTCCCGCTCTGCTGCGGCTGCAGCAGGGGCTGGTAGTGCCTCTCCACGCGCACCAGGCTCAGCTCGTGCATGGCGAAGCCCAGGGCAGCGGTGCAGTCGCGCTCCGTCTTGGCGCTCAGCACCTCGTACAGGGCTCCGGGAGCCCAGGAGCGCCCCGGGGGCAGGAACCCGCTGCAGCCCTCGCCAGAGGTCTGATTGATCCAGGAGGCCACCTCCCGCATGGCCTTCTGGCTGTGGAACACGATGCCCACTTTGTGGAGGTGGTAGTCGGCCTCGGTGGCCCCGCGGGTGATCCAGGAGGCCTGGCGCAGCCGGAGCTTGCCCTTGATGACCAGCGAGTAGGAGGGGTCGCGGCAGGAGGGGTCCCAGTAGTAGAACTGGAGAGCTTTGAAGAGCCGGTTGGCGTAGAAGAGGTAGGATCGGGTCAGGAACTCGGGTCCCGGCCGCACCTCGCACCTGCGGGGAAGGCAGTGCTGAGGAGGCTCTAGGGACACCCGGGGGTCCCAGCCCTCCTTCAGCCAGGAATGGGGGCATGCGGAGGGGGAGAAGGGAACACATTTGTTGCTGGGCCGTTTGCTGTGTCCTGGCAGCACCGAGGGTGCGCAGGAGTGGCCCTGAGGGGCTGGGGCAGGAGGTCCTCTAGGGGTCTGGGGGCGCGTTCCCGGCGGATGGGGGTGCCTTCCCAGGAGAACGGGGTTCCTTTCCCGGGGTGTTAGGGGCGCTTTCCCAGGGATGGATGTGCATTCCTGAGGCTTGGGGCGCGTTCCCGGGTTCTGGGGGTGCCTTTCCGGGGTCTGGGGGGGCCTTACCCGGTGGAGACCCAGCGCCCCTCCAGGCGGGGCGGCAGCCGCGCGGCGATCCCGGCGCTGTCCTGCAGGTGGCGCAGCTGCTGGCGGCACCACGGCTCCGCGGCCGCGCAGGCTGCGGGACAAAGGGGGGACAAGGGGTCAGCAGCAGCGCGGGGCAGCGCGGAGCGGAACCCCCCCGAGCGCCGAGCGGCCCGAGCCTCCCGCAGCATCAATGGACCCAGGCGGGCTCGCTCAGCAGCAAACTCTTAGCTAAGGACACAGGTTTTTATATTTCACTCAAGTTTTCCGACTTGAGTTTCATCTGAATCCAACCGGATTTTAGATGAAATCTTCAAATAAAACCGAGCGTTCTTTGTTCGTGTTCTCCCCCTCTCATGCTATTGTTGAGGCAGTGACTGGAACGGGGAATTACAGCATGGGAACGCTGGCCTCGCCTGTCGCCCGCCATAAGGACAGTGATTCTGTCACTTACCTCATTTCCCATAACAACGGATGTTATTGGCTTAGGGAATGTGTGAACACTCAGCTAAATCCTGAAGACCTTTGCATGCACACACACATACGTATATATATTCCTATACATTATTCACTCTTTACCTAAGCACTCTGTGGCACTCACTGCGGGCTTGCTGCTCTAAGAAACTTAGGATTTCCCTCTTCCTGGCACCACGGAATGAGCTCTGGGTGAAGCTCCTCCTGAAACTCCACTGATTCTCTGTGGTACAGCTGACCCTGGTCCCGGTGGGGCTCAGCCCAGCCAGGGCTTTATGAGCCCAGATGGGGTTCGTTTGCTCCACCTGTACTTTGCATTTTACCCAGGAGTGTGCTGGACATTTTGAAGCCAACTTTTATTCACTCCATACCAATATTAGGACACAGGTTGCTTTCCAGCCTGCCTATCAGCTGGAACAAAAGATCCAACATTGATGTGTCACCTTCCCACAGAATGAGGATGTGAAAGGTTCGCACACCCTGTGCCTCAGTCAAGGAGATGAAGACACGGAGCCACAACATACAAACCCTAGACCAAGTCAAGTGGGAATTTGGTAATTAAACGTCTGCTGTGCAAGTCAGAGGCTCCTGAACACGTGACAAAGGAGATGGATTCCCACTCAATAACTTCAGACTTTTATCTGATGAACAAATTCAGTCACTTCACTTCGGTGCTTCCATTTGCGACAGTTTTACAGGTCACTTGAAATGCATTTGTGTAGACTTAAACACACAAAGCCTGAACCACCACAAAGGGAATAAACAAATGGAAAGGGAAGCCCCCAGGGAAGCAGGAGAGCAGTACCCAAAGGCCAGGGAAGCCAGCCTTTTCTGGTCCTGGAGTGCATGAAACAGCTGGAAAGACACATTATTAGAGTTCAGGGCTCTTCTGGGAGCAGACTCACAACTCCACTGTTCTTATCAGCCTCGTGGGCTAGATGGGGTGAGCAGGCACAGCCAACTCCTTCACAATTGCTTGCACTCGTGCTTCCTAAAATGCAGTTCCTGTGATTCTTTATATGAAAATGGGAAAATATGGGATGACAAAACCCACTGCTATTAGTTAAACCTCTAATTTGGCAGCTGCAGCATGTGTAAGGCTGCCCCGTGGGTGCCTATTTAGTAGAGCCATTAGGAGCTGGGGATCTGTATCCTCATCCCAGCTCTGCCATGACTTTGCTCTGTGGTCCTGTGTGCTCCCTACTCCCAGGGCTTTTTTTTTAACTCACGTGCAGAATATGCCAAGATTCATTTGACTGCCCTAAGAGGCCCAAATACTGGAAAGTCATCAGAGCAAGGGTAGTCCAAACTGAATCACACTTCAAACACAAAATTATTGTCCTAGAGAATACAGTAAACTAAAAAACAACTGTATTTGTATTAGAGGTAATAATGGACATAAGGGTCAGATTTGCTCTTGCCCATAACCACAGAAAGACTCCAGAGGTATCACTGCAGTCTATAGATATATAGAATACAGCTACAAAGCATACACAATATAATCCAGTCTTAACTCCCAAATTGAGCTCTGTGTGTGTTTATTGCAGCAGAAGCTTCAATATCTCACTGAACCCTTCGTGCTACTCTTGGCAGAAACACTAATAGTCTGCATTGTTTGGGAGCAAAGACACTTTGGCAATGCAATCACTGCATTTTGACACATTCGATAGAAAAGGGAATTTTTATAAATGGGATCAAAATCCATGGGGAAGGAAAAAAAAAGTAAAAAGCCTCCAGAATGTAAATATTTGACATGATGGGAATTCCTAGGGATTTTGTCTTACTTAATTGTGCACAAGACTCCAAGCTGGATGCATCCTCAAACCAAAAGCTATTGGCTTGTGTCCAGATTTTGTGGCTGCTTTTTTCTGTCTCAAATACTCCAGCCCCACCAGATCCAAACATCCTTTCAAGCTGGAAAAGTTCAGTCCCAGACCTAAAATCTGTAGTTAGAGCCCTTCTCTATTCCAAGAGCAGCACGAAGTGGCTGTCACTCATATGTCACTCTGTTACTCAGCCCCTGGTAAAGCACATCAGAGCAGCTCCTCTGTCTTAAGAGAGACACAAATTAACTGCTCTATAGAGTTCTCGGGCAGGAGGAAGGAATTATTCACAATTCATCTTCAAGACAAAAATCCTCATTCATAGGAAAATCTAAAAAAATGCCTGTGATCTCTTCCCCTCGCTCACTCTGCTGTCTGTCTGCATCGATTAACCACAAGTGTTTCCAGAGAGCTCCTCAGCACAGCACTTAGACAAAACAGGGGCTTCTTCCAGCTTTCCGGTGCGTGCTGCATCCCAAAGACCAGCCCAAAGCCTCGGAGCAAGGGGGCTGCACATGCACTCAGGCAGTCAGGAGTGGCAGAGCCGGGAGCTGCTCGTCATCGCAATCAGCACAAACCAGATCAAGCCTTGAGCAAACAGCACCAGCAGCAAATGCTGACCAACTACTCCATCCCTCATTTGTATAAACCACTTTTAGGAAAATCAGACCCATGGCATCAAATGATAAGAAAGGCAGAAATTCTCAAATTCTCCATACAGTAAATTGTTGGTAAAATTAAAGTGAAAGATCCTGAGGCAACGGCCAAGCCTGGAAATGAGAGCCTTGTGCTACACAAATGCTGTGTGCTCCAGATGCAGAGCCATTTCTTACTTCTAAAGGAAAAAACCATCAACCAAGAGAGAAATGCTGTTATATTCCTCCTTGGAAACAAATCTTGTTTGTGCTCCCCCAAGCAGATTGACTCTGGAAAAAAGCAAAGTTGAGTCACACATCTGTTTCTTCATAAAAGGAGGAGAAAATGCATATATTACAGTTTTCACCAAATTAGTTACTGTGGATCAGCTCTTCTCCAGAGCTAGATTATATAATCTGTTACATGTTATTGCCTCCTATGGCCAGAATTTACCATTCCCATTTATAATTCTAATGTTTCAGTTAGTCACCCATTCAGAGGGATAAGATCAGGGCCTGAAGTCATGGAGCATTACACATTTCTTCATTTAGAGATGACATAAAACCTTTGATATTTTCTGAGGAATGTTCAGACTGGAAAGAAATGGACAATAAGAAATGTATCAATACATTTTGCATAAGCAAATTATACTTTTCCACATAGACTTCATTAACAGAGCAAAACAGTGTTTCTTCAGCATTTTTGTCTCCTGAGAGCACACAGAATGGATTTTGGGTTAGCCACTAAAGGAATAAGCATCTTTTAAAAGCAAACAAAACGGTTGTATTTAGCAAATCAATTTTTCTTGCTTTTGTGTGGAGATTAAGTTAGTGGTGCTTTTAATTCACTCAGAAAAAGGCATTCCCAAGTGAACAGCTCTGTGGGAAGAGATATATTTTATATTATAATACTAAAAAGTTATAACATTTAAATATAACCCACTGGGGATGGAAAACTGTATCACAGCATAACCTTGCATTTTGCCTATCTGCAAACTGAACACAGTTCAGGACAGGACTTAAGCACATGCTTAAGTCTAATTGGTTTCAGTGAAACTTAAGCATGTGCTTGAAATTAAGCCAGTGCATGAGCATTTTTCCTGATTAGTAATGCCTCCCTGAACTGAAGCCAGAATGTGGTCAAGTGGTTGAGGGAGGATGCCAGTGCTTTCACTGGAGCACTGTTTGGCTTCTGGAAAAGTATTTCTATTATTCATCCCTTCTCTTATTTGTCTGTAAAAGGGGTTTATTCACATTTAGCTGTTTCACCAGTCTGGTGCTCAGTTCATGATATTCGTAAAATGCTTTGAATTCACTAAATGTTTCTCAGTTATGCATTCACGGCTGGCACAGTAACTGTATTACCCACAAACTATCATTGCAGAGCATCACCTTGAGTTTCCTGTGCACAGCTGAGCATAATCATACATGAAATCCTGCAGATCCTAAGAGGAAACTCAGCCGACTCAAAATTCCAAGTAGCTCAGGATTTTAGAGAAGTTTTCAAAACATACTTTCACCACATACTTTTAGCACGATGGCAAATGAGTTCAGACATCACATTCTATGGTTTTAGCCTGGCTTTGTTCTAAGATTGTGAGCACTGCCTGATCTCTCTCATATCCACAATTGAAATAGTGAAGGGCTTGTGGTGAGTTGCCTGGAGGTTTTTAAGGCACTAGATAAGTAAATATTTTGCTCTTGGAATCATGGAATCATGTACTTTTCTTGTTAAGTGTCATGTCCAGTGACAGATGACAAGACAGATGGGATTTGTGGTAGGGGAGGGAAGGAAGGAGAAGTACCTCAAAGATCTTCTTCAGTATAAACTACATTTAAATAAAATGGCTCCTTAAAACTGCCTCTCTGGCTGTTTACCCCAAAGAAAACCAAGCCTAACACTGTAAAAGGGATTCAAGGGCTTGATCCCAGTTTTACCGGGATCTGTAAATAGGAAGGGTCCCATCAGCACCTTATTCAGAAGATGCCCATCCCCATAAACTGACAGTAAACACTCCATTTGAAGAATGAAGGAGAAATGGGATAGGGAGAATCACAGAATGGTTTGGGTTGGAAGGGACCTTACAGATCATGACATTCTCAAATGGGGTGAACTAAGCAGGACATGTAAGAGCTGCCACAGAGGACTTGTGATGACAAACCAAAGCATGAGAGGCAGATGTGAGTCCACCCTCCCAAGAGCTTTCATGCTCACCAAAACACCACTCTTGGGTTACACAGCAGAACTCTCCTTACCACATCCTTGCTGTCCTGACAGAGACAGGAGCCATTTCACTTCATGTTCCTCCCTCTCACCCCCAGAAGATGCTGCACAGACTTTGACCAGTCTATGCTTTTTCCATAGCTAAACTGGTCAGTGTCAAAAGACTTACTGGAGAACAGAGCAGCAATTCCATACAGCCCAATGGCCCCAGGTGGCCCAACCACTGAAGTCAACTCAGGGGTAGCTGGCCCTTAGCTCAGAGCCCATCCTGCTGCCAGCCCTGCACTGGGCAGCCCAGCCAGGGACAGGAGAGCGGGCAAGAGGGCTGAGAACAGGGTCCTGTGGTGAGCCAAAATCAGAGAACTCACAGCGTTAACATATCATGAGTTATGTTAAACTCTGATCAGTATTGCCATGTAAGTTTGCCACGGGTAAATATATAATCAAAACCCAAAACAAAACAAAGGAAAAAAGGGTGATGTTAGAGCTTTTTTTGCTTGAGAATTGGGGAAAGTTTGAATTTCAGTTTGGTGAGATAGGTGAGACCATTGTGAGGTGATCTTTAACTCCCTGGGTGCCTAAACAGTGAGAGGCTGGGGAGAACACATGGGGGAAAGCATTTGTTTTTCAAAACAAAAGCAAGACAATTCAGTCCAAGGCTGAACAATACCCCGGGGGTACTACCATGGCTCAGTTAAATTCTAACTGGAATTCACATTCTTACCAAATGGCAAATATTACATCTATCTTCCTTAATTCAGATGAGTTGGAAACCCAACAGAAGAAACAGCATATGGATGTGAAATTAATGCCACACTGTCGTTTTGAATGTGTAGAGCACCCATGCAGGTTTTGGCAATGCCCCTGAACCCCTGCACAGACACTTTATTAGTGGCTATCGTGGCCATTTTTAATAGTGATGGCTAAGCATATTTTTTCCTGGAGTGCTTTGAAGAGCGGAACCAGTAATCAGCCATGGCTTGGCTATAAAATGTCAACCTCATTTCAAACGTCTAAATCACTCATATGGACCAAGAGTGCAGAGAGGACCACCCACCACATAATATTAACATAAATACAGCGTTTACCCAAAGCAAAATGAGCAACTGGAACTGGTGGGAGTTGAGAGTAGAACAACAAAAAATGATGAGGGGGTGGGAGGGATTGAGTTACGAAGCAAGATTAAAAGAGCAGAGTACATATAGCCTGGCTGAGCAAGATGGATATGATAACAGCCTATAAATATTCACAAAGCACAAACACCAAGGAAGGGAAGGAATTCCTTGCAGTGAATAAAGAGATTCTGTTGGGAGTGAATGAAGAGAGGAAAAACATGCGGCTTGTACGGCAGGGTGAACTTCTCGAGGCACAATGTAGTAGGCAACGTAAGTCCACTTGCTTGGCAGGATTTTGAGGGATTGAGCAGAGCATTAGTTCAGCAGGGAACAACCCGCTCTTGGCAGGGAGTTGGCGGGATAATCTGAGTGGCCTTTCAGTCTCCCACTGCCATGGAGCCGTCCCAGTTCCCTGCTCCCACGGGGGACAGCTGCTCTCCTGTGTAAGCACATTGTTCACTGCTCTTCAAAATCCCTGCCTGGCCTCCGTGGGACTAGAAATAAGTGCTGGATGCACAAAGGCATTTAGGGATGTAGAGACCTAAGCAACTGCAATAGGTACTAAACTGCTGGATGCAGCTGGGAATCCCAGCAGGTCCCTGCCATGTCAAGTACTCACTGTTGAAAATCTAAGTCCAGGAAATTAGGTTATAAACCCACCAAAGCAAGAACAATCCTTTTGTTCTCTCCTTATTTAGCACCTAACACAACAGGACTCTTGGCGCTGCTGCAAGGATACTGTTTATAGTAATAAAAATAGGATCTAACAAGATCTTATATTCTGAGGCTACTTGGCTCCTGCAAAGCCAAGGATGAGAAGGGCATTCAAAAGCAGTCATAGCAGAAGGTATCCTCAGGAAAAAAGCTCTGCAGAAAGGTGGGAAACTGATACAGAGCCCACACCAGCAATACACAAACACGTTTAACTTAGAGTTACCAGTGACCACAGAAAAAGGTTACTTGTTCAGCTGGAGCACAGAATTAAAGTTACTTCTAACATGTGTTTTGGGGTCTGGGTGTGGTTTCTAGATAGCCTGAAATTTCAGTATACTGTTTTGCCTGTCCACATTAGCCAAGTTTTGATGTGTTCCAGTTCTCCTAAACTCTGCCGACAGATGCTAAAATCAAAGCTGACATTCAACCTATGTGCTGCATAATCTAATAATGGGACTTGTGCTACTCAAAACTAACAAACTCTGGGAGCTTTTCTACAGCAAAACCTTGCTGTCATTTATATTTTCATCTGTCTTTTCCAGGCAGACTAACTGGGAAAAATGATTTTTTTTTCTCCGAAAAGCTTTAAAAATAACATGTCATTATGTTTTTGTATCAACAGGGGAGAGCTAAGCCATAACCTGCCATGTCCAGCACTTGTGGATTTAGTGAGAGTGTGAACAAGGTGAATCCAATTGTCTCAGTGGGGAGCTTGGTGTATACATTGATCCCAGAGTGCCAGGAGAAAGCTGCTTCCAAAGACCACAGTGTTGGAGTTAGACAAGGCCAAAATGTCACACATTTGTCAGTGTTTCTTATTAACCCAGGAGAAACCATGGGGGACTTTTTCAGTGCCTGAGATACACTCAAGTTTAAAGCATTATTTCAAAATCTAAACTCAAGCAAATCTCTTCAAGCACTCTGTGGTGAGACTTCTCCTGTTGATTTATGTCCCCTCACCCCAGCTGTAAGCAGAGACCTGTTGTTGCACCAATCCAAATGTCTATCCAACAGTGCCACAAGAGCTGGGCTTCCTTGCAGCATTTAGTTTCAGCTGAATTCAAACCATGATGATTTAATAAGCTATTCACTGAAAAGGAGAAAACACTACTATGAAAGCCACAATTATCATACAACCACCCTGCTAAAACTCAAAAATAATGATGGATTTCAACCCTCTTATCACTTAACACTCTGAAGATATGGCATTTCAAATAGACAGCAGAGCTTCTTTTCTAAGACACAGAAATAGAACTTTTCTAATTTTGCATTTTAAACTATGAGACCTTTTAACTCCTTAAAGAAAAACCCCCACAGATTGCAGATTACTAACCCCTCAGATCTTACACAATTTAAAATGGGAAGAGAAGGAGATGTTCTATGAATCATATTTTCAGTTTCTGGCAGCACTCTTAGCCTACAGAAGAAGGGTTACACATTGAAATTCTCACGTTCTCACTGTCAGTTTCTTGGGATTATTAAATCTGAGATACACCATCTTAAAATCATGAAGTTTCTCTTCTTTCATACCTTTATCTTCCCAGCAAATGAGTAAGAAACCTAAAGCACTTGTGTAAGAGCATTGTATAGGTGCTTCCTAATTTTGAGGTTGATTTTAGCAGTGATTGTATCTCACCCATGAAAGCGTTGTCTTTATAGATGACATATGCTCTGTTGTGGGGAAACACAGGATCCCACTGAAAGCAAAACCTCTTTCCAAACTTTGTTCTGCCAGATGCAGCCTCCCCTAGCATTGGATTCCAGCTTTGGTTTTCTTCACAGCAATTTCTGGCTTTTGAAAATCTCCTTACTCAACAATTTGTGCTTGTGGGGAAAATATAGAAACCACACGATATTTTTTTCACTTGTGCTTTTTTTACATCTCAGCCCTGTTTTTATCTATAGCCATATACTTTGAAACGTGGCTAACCTATAATTATTGAAAGAACAAATAGAATCATATCACACGATCCAGCATAGCACATTAGATGTTGATTTTTTTTGGCCAGCTTGAGAAATGAAGAATAAAAACCACCAACTTTGTAAAAAAAATTAGCTAAGTAAACATTACCCAAATAAATATTTGAACCAAAGACAATGACGTTGGTTTAACAGTAAGAACAGATATATACATGTGTAAATAGACACACATCTCTATGCTGAATGTTGTTCTATCACTTATGGGATTCTCTTGCTAATCTCATAACTGAATGCAACTGGTGATCTTATCTTACCTCAACACTGTCATTTTCAAAAAAAACAAACATTGAAAGCAAGAATAGATCTTTTATGTTAAAACCATGTAGGAGAAGCTACACACAAAAAATATCAGGGTGATGTTATTGGAATGTAAAGACTTTAATGAAAGCTTAGGTAAAACTCAGCAAGTCTCTGGGGACATTTCCAGGAATGAGTGATTCTTTTCTGGAGGAGACTCCGAAGTCAGATCCAGTTGCCTAACTAAAGCGGTTTTCCAACTAATTCTGCACTGGTGTCATGCTCATGCTAATGTTCAGCCTTATGCAAAATTCAGAATGCCAGTCTTGCTCACAGTGAGCAAAGCTTACTCTGATTTTAATGATTTCCGGGTCTGACTTAGGTATTTTAAACAGTTATTTTGAGGTTCAGTTTCTGTTCTTACTGAAATCAATGGAAATTCTATCACTGACATCAGATGCAAGAAGCAGAGAGTTTAAATCAGCCTGGACTAAGAGAAACTGTATGAGGATTTAAGAAAGAATTAATCTAATTAGACTTCAGTGAGTAAACTCACATAATGCAGTATAACAGATCCCTGAGCAGAGCTACTTGTACTAATAAGATACATAGAGAATCTGTATTTCTCAGCTTTATTTTGCAAACAACACACAACAAACATCCCACATAAGGAGAACAGGAAAGTAACTCTATAGAAGTGCCCTGCTCAGAGATTTCTTTCTGTAGTCTGGTCCTTTACACTTAATGCAAGTAATGTCCAATAGCTGTCACTACACAGTTCTTTAGCCTTGATCACTAAGCCCTGAGCTGGAGAGGCGAGTCAGTGTGGTATTTTGCTGCCCAAAACCTCAGATGAGTGAACTAAGTGGTAGAAAGAGCAGTAGGAACCAGGTGCCTGGATTTTCAGTGTCCAGACTGCACCAGACTCTCAGGGACATCCTCCCACCCTTCCTTTCACCTGCCTCTTCTGTTCAGGAGTGCCAAGTCCCAACCAAGGGTCTCCTCTGCATTTCCCAGGAAAATACTGTCTGAGGATGGAGGAGTCCCCCTCAGACTCTGCTCCTTGTCGTAAACAGAAATAATTTTGTGGTTTTTTCACAGCACAGTTGCCTTTGTTCTCCCATATGGTCTCTTAAGCCAGAACCTTTTCTTCTGAAACTGCTCCAAGAACTCTGGGGCTGAAAGATGCTTTTCTGAAAGGGAGCCGCAAAGATGCAGCCTGCACTGCTCCGAGAGTCTGTCTGCACAGCTGGGGCTCAGGATCACGTCCCTGGAGCAGGAGGCTACTTGTGAGGTTGTCCCTTGCCAGGGCAGGTGCTGGATCCTCCCAGAGAGAATTCCCAGCTCCAGTGAGAATCACCTCTAAGCCCTTCCTGCAGCTAAACTCTGCTCAGTGCTCTCCGTGCACCACACTCGGGACAGGAACGAGTTGCGGTGGCAAAGGGGATGCTCGACTGCCTCTGGGGAGGGGGCAGCGATCCCAACCACTCCGGGAGCCTCGGGTGGGAGGCAGAGACTGAGCCCCATCCCAGCACCTCCCTGGGCAGCTCAGCACCGAATCGCCAGTCCTTCTGGCATGCCCGCACGGCGCTCACTCGGAAAAGGCTTCGGGGGTTCTGTCCCCGCTCCCGGCCCCACAGCTCGGGGGCAGCATCCTGGGGCTCCGGTGTCCCTCCGGGGCGCTCCCCGCCCGTCCCTGCCCAGGCGAGTGGCGGTGGAGCTGCGGGGCTCCCGGCACCCCGCGGGCGCACGGCGGGAAAACCCTGCCCGGGCCGGGCGGGCACCGAGGCTGAGGGAAACCCTGCCCGAGCCGGGCGGGCACCGAGGCTGAGGGAAACCCTGCCCGGGCCGGGAGGGCATCGAGGCTGAGGGAAAACCTGCCCGGGCCGGGAGGGCATCGAGGCTGAGGGAAAACCTGCCCGGGCCGGGCGGGCCCCGAGGATGACCCGGGCAGGGAGCAGCGAGCGGAGAGCTCCGGGCGCCAGGTGCCTCCTGCCGGGCGGGGGCACCCCGAGATCCCCGTCCCGGCGCCGGCCCCACCGGGACCCGCCGTGCGTCTTTCTCGCGCCCTCCTGGTCCTCTCGCCCCCTTCTCACCGTTTCTTTGCACCCTCTTCGCACTCTCCTTAGATTTTCCTGCATCCTCCTTCCCAGTCCGCTGCGCTCTCCTCGCACACTTCTTGCACGGTCCTCGCTGTCCCTTTGCACTCCCCATACAGTCAGTCCCGTTGCACTCTAACTCCTTGCACCCTCCTGCCCCTTCACTATGCCCGGATGCGTGAGGGAGATGACGGGGAGCCCCATGAGGGTACGACCCCGACTCCGCCACCCGCTCGCCCTCCCGCCGCGGGACGGCACTGGCCGCCGGTGGCACCTACCTACGAGCAGCCCTGCGAGCCACCAGCACCGGACCATGGTGCCCGCTGTGTGTCCCGGCCAGAGGCGCGATCGCCGCCGGTGCCCGCGGAGCTCAGCGGGGCGCGGCGCCCGGCGGTGCAGCCATGGGCCGCCTCCGGC
>VZRV01007664.1:345834-422542 GCA_013398115.1 Falcunculus frontatus
CGGCACTCGCCTCGGGACCGGCCCTTCTCCCTCAGGGACCGGCCCCACCTCACCCCACCCGCGGCGGTGGGGCTGCCCTGGCCCCCAAAGGCTTGGAGGCCGTCGGGGTGCTCGGGTGCGCTGTGGGACGCCATGAGGGGATCGTCCCTCCATCTCGACGCCATGAGGGGATCGTCCCGTCGTCCCCACGCCATGAGGGGATCGTCCCTCCATCTCGACGCCATGAGGGGATCGTCCCGTCGTCCCCACGCCATGAGGGGATCGTCTCGTCATCCCCACGCCATGAGGGGATCGTTCTCATGCCCTGAGGGGATCATCCCCCATCCCCACACCATGAGGGGATCATCATGAGGGGATCATCTCCAGGCCACGATGGGTTTGTCCGTACATCCCCACAACCTCGTCCTCCTGCCCACTGTGTCCCTGGCACCCTCAGACCCTCCATTATCACCAGGGCTATCAAAAGAGTGAGGTAAATCCCTTAAAAACCCTCTCAACACTCTACACAGAAAAAATACAGGACCCTTTAGGGGCAGGTCAGAATGCCCACCTCAGGCAGTGCTCGGCCATGCCAGCCCTTCCCTCTCCATTCCCCAAACCAGGCCTGTGGGACAGAGCCGCGGTTGATAAAGGACTCAGAATCAGCTCTTGGCATGAAGCAAAGCACAAATCTGAACTTAGATGTGTCTGGGACAGAACAACACTTTTCTTTGTATCGGTGAGTATCAATGAACCAGCTTGTTCACTCTCTTCGAGCACATAAAGCAATGCGTGTGCCGTAGTGTGAGGGTTCAGCTGCCTTTGGAAGCAGTGAGGGAAGAGGCTGAGCTGCCATGGCTCTGCCAGGCCGACACTTACGATGCTGGCACTAAAGGCTGAAGTTTAATGCATTTTTCCAGGCTGAAAAACTAGGTTCAGTTTTTGCAAATGAGGCAAAGAAATCAAAACACATGTA
Source organism: Falcunculus frontatus (assembly GCA_013398115.1). Lineage (NCBI taxonomy): Eukaryota > Metazoa > Chordata > Aves > Passeriformes > Falcunculus > Falcunculus frontatus. Next base: position 346,790 of record VZRV01007664.1, read on the forward strand.
TGTACCCGGCAGAACCCCAGGACCCTGCACACTCACTTTTCCTGGTGAAACTGGCTGTTTCTCCAAATAAAAGGAAACTTTAGGGGGAAAAAAGGAAGCTCGTCTCCAAGTTCACAGCAGTGTTCCTGCTGATTGCAGTGGGGAGAAGTCGAGGCTCGGTTCCACAGTCCCATATTTGCTAAGCAGGACCTTCAGCGTGCTGGGGTGAGGTCTCATTGCAGTGGGTTTAATGACTTTGTCAAAAATAATGCATAACATCTTTAATGCGAAGTGGGACAAACTTATCTGTCATGAGTGCATAAAGAATTAAAGTTTAATGATACTTGCCAAGATAAAAAATAACAAAGTCCATTTGTAATGCAGGCACTCCTTTTTCTAGCTGATGTTTTTATCTCCTTTTGTTTCTCAAATTCCCCAAACCAGTCATTCTCGGTAAATGTCCAAACCACTGCGGTTTTATTATATTTACAAATACATAAATTATCAAAAGCATAAGCAAAAGAAGTTGTCCTTTATAATGATAATAGAGAGAAAGAAATAATTTTGCAAGGAGTTTTCTTTACAAAGCAGTACTTACTCTTTCCAGGCATAGCCTGGAAATGAGAAAAATAAATGGAACAGGTAATCTTCTACCACCAACAAACTTTTATTTTGACTACACACCTCTCATATGACACTTCCAGCCTCTAACACTAATCTCCTTCATTTCTTTCTGAGTATTTTAAATGAATTTTTTTGAGGGAAGGAATAAAACCGAACCAGAGTAGTTTTCACGCAGGTGTCTGAAAATTTTAATAATCATATGTAAACCATCTCAAGCTTTTATCACATATCAGACCGACAGGGCATAGCGATAGATTTCATGCATATGGCTTCTTTCATCCCTGCGGCTCCCAAGGGACTTTAGCAAAGTAACCAAGCCATGAGCACTTTTTTGGGGGGGAAGAATTCCTCCCAACACACTGTTGCTGCAGAGCTGGCCGAGCACGGCAATGCAGCTGTCGGCTGTGCACCGCCCCAGGAGGATGAGAAGAGTGCCACAGCCTGTTAGAAATACCAGGAGGATTTAGACAGGCGATGGAGTCTTCCAACCTGGAAGTCTGCCAGGACATCAGGCTTACATTCTCAGCTCGTGTAGAAATGGCTGGGTAATCTTCAGCTCCTGCAGAGGACCAGCAATGTAAAGATGCCTATAATTTTTATTATCAAATAATTACAGGCTACCTGCTGGGCAAAGCACGTGGAGGGAGACAAATGAGTGCAAATAGCCTGTAATTCCAGCAGAACTATGTGGCCTGATTTATGCATTCGAAGAGAATAAAAGCTGTTCCTATTCTGATTCAGGGGCACTTTACTCACAGTGCAGTAAATACTAACACAGCTGCAGGGTAACTGGGAACCAGACCAAGGTGTTTTTACATTAGCTATGCTTCACTTGCCTGGCACCTTGTGTAATATTCATTCCTGTGCAAAACAGGTACAGAATATTTGAACTTAGGATCATGCACTCCTGTTAGCTCTACAGGGCATTGAGTTGTCCAGTTCCCAAAGGCCAAATATTTTCTCTTCCCCTTGCCAGAACAGCAAGGATAGGCAACCACACGTGAAGGCAGCAGGCCAGGAAACCAATGATTGATCAGCCAACAGCTCTGAAAATACTGTTTTGTCTGAAAAAAGGGATCCTCTGAGTAGATACTTGGGTGCCCAAAAAGCCATATCCATAAACCGTAGCAGTGCTGCTTCTGGAGTCCTGTCTCTAAGAGGGAATACCAAGGGATGTACTGGGTGACCTGAAAGTGCTGAGTATGTGAATTTACAACTAATATATACCCTGTAGAACCACTTCTATTTCTGTTTCAGGGGTGTATTTTATAGGGGGGTAGGAATTTGTGTGCCCTAGCAGCTTTCTAGGATAGCCTTTAGGTTTAGGCACAAGACTACTACAAAATCTTAGTGAAAGTACAATATTAAGGAAGATCTTTCCTGAAAAAACTATTTTCATCCAGGTGATTTCAGCTGCTATGGATGGTCACCTGTAAAATGTTACTCTGCTTCAGAATAGACTTTAAAGGCACAGCCAACATCTTTCTCAATGCTGGTGAATGACTTTTAATCTACAGCTTCTTATGTCAGGTCTCAGCCACGAATAGATGGAATTGAATAATATATCTCTCTTTTGGGGCACTTGTGGGAGAAGAGCTAGGTGTCCCTCATGGAACTTCACTGAATCTCATGGGGAAACTCTGGAGGGAGCTATAAACATTTAACACTCTTAGGCTCACCAACAGATGGACCATGATGCACAGTTGGAAGGTGGGGACTGAAAAAAAAGATACAAAAAAAGGTATAAAAATAAACAAACCTGGAAAAGATTCTTGAATTTCTCAGGGAAAAAAGAAATAATGTGGAAATGCTATTCCTTTCACTCCTAAGTATAAACAGTTAATATGTGCAGAGGATTCTTCATCAGAAATACAGTGTGCAGTGTCCTTATTCATTCATTCTCAAAACATTTAGAGGAAGATAGCGGCATCTTCCCCACAGGGACAGTGGGGCCACAGAGAATATGTCTTGCTCAAACAAGTGAAAGGTGCCATCAGGGCCTGTCCCAGGACATTTCCCAGCTAGAATGGGTGGTAATGAGTAGAAATGAGTACCCTGTTTCTCAGAGCTCAGCACAGAGCAATAATTCCACACTGTGTTATTGCCACAGTCTTCATCATTGGTAAAGAAAACATAACATTGTCCTCCTTAATCACCCATCATTTCTTACACCAGCCTGATCTCAAGCAGGTAATTTCCTTGCACTTTTCCATGATTGGCAACAGCCTGTTTGGACTCGGCCATTTGAGGCTTGGTGGATAAAGACAGAGTTTTGTTTGTCTTTAGCAGCCACCTGAGATGAGCAGTGAAGGAAGTATCACCTTCCTTTAGCCTGTTACTTTGCGCTGTTCACTAAGAAATAGTGTTTTAAAAAATACTGCAGAGTCATGCGATGCATACCCAGTGCATTTTACAGAGCAACAATAGGAAAATGTGAATAAACCTTCCAGAGCACCTGGCTCAGTGTATGTATTTATATACTAAAAAGCACTAGAGTATTATTTACATGCTTAGCTGGAGTTTGTCCTTTCTAGAGAAGTCTGGGCTGCTACCTGTTATACTTGGCTCACGATGATTTAAATAAGAATTTATAGACCCTAAACCATCTGCAAAATGTCCCAGCTCTTCAAGGCCAATGTAAATGCAATGAGGGGGGAAAACTGCGGAAAGAAAAGGTTAACAAGGTTTCTCCTTGCCTCCCCCTTGGCACATTTTATAATTAACTTTATAATGTCTGAGAGCAAAGAGTTGGAACAGATAAAGTTCCCACATCTTTGGAGATAATTGCAACAGTTTGTGTAGCACATGACAGCGGCAGCAGCTTTGTTTGGTGTCACTGCACTACACGTTGCTGAGAGTGTGTGCACTGCAGGGCACTCTGGAGCCTGGCTTCACATCTCCACATGAAAGCAGCTTGCTGTGATTTATATCATCATGCTAATCAGGAATGCGCATTAATTCAAGGTCCCTTTTGGGGCCTTGGGAAGAAGGAAGAATCAAAAATGAGCCAGATTTCTGTTTTGTGCAAGGTGCCACTGTTTTCCAAAGTGTGAAGGAATTAAATGTGTCATTAGTGTTTGCAGACACGTTAAAAGGCAGCTAGAAGAGAGAGCTTGCTGCACGCTGCAGTGAGAGCCATGGGCAAGGAACCTTCTTCTGCCCCCTGACTCTATCAGCATTAAGGAGACTTAAAATTTAAATAAATCTTGAAATTCTAGCCCACGTTTTCTTATGAATGACAGATCCTTCCTGCCCTCAGTCCACCACATTTCTCCAAGCCTGAAAACTGATGCTTCCTTCTTAACAGCAAAAAGTGGGAAAGACGTTTGTGGTCTGGTGGTTACACCATGGGGTTGGAAAGCAGAAGAAGTGGTGTTTCAAATCTGGGCCAAGATTCTTGTTCACCATGGACTTGATCCTGCCAGATACTGAGCACCCACTGATTATCCAAGGCCAGGCCCTCACACAATTCATATGAGTCCAAGTTCTTGTTCCAAAGTAAAAACTGGGCCTGTGTTCAAAAAAATTGGTGCTGATTCTGTGGTTATGCTGCTTCCTTCACAACCCCAGCAGTCCAGCATTAATTTCCATTTTCCCTTCTAGTGGCATGAGGGCTGGGACAGTCATATTCCAGCACTTGACACCTCCAAAGTCTTGATTCCTTATGAAAATCTCATTTTACTTCTCTCTAGAATTTACTTTTTTCAGATTAGTGGGAGGTCCTGTTCTTTTATGTCTCTGCCCATATCCAGGAAGGGAGAAGAATGACAAATCTGGAAAAAAATTGCTTTTATTCTGATGAATTGCAAAATCACCACTAGCTCTGTCTTTGGTTAGAGGAGAATCTGCTATAGATACAGACATAATCTGTACTGCAACTGGTTTTTTAGGGCAGCATGTGGCTTAGAAACAACAAGGAAGCATAATCATGTATCTAGTCTGATTGTTGGGCAAGTAATAAAACTTCCTCAAGGTTTTTTAATGCTCACCCATTAGGATTGTAGGCATTTAGGTGCTAGTGTCTTATAAATACCTTAGACGTGTGATTTTATGGATGTTTTCCATGGACCTTGTGGTGACTGTGAACTAATTCTAAGATTCTGCAAAATATATAACCAAGAAAAGCAGGTCTATTGTCAGAGACTCCATGGGGGTCCATGAATCCAAAAATACTGGAAACCACCACCAAGGTCAATGGATGGATTATTTAGATTGGATAATGGCCCCTTTTTTCACATCCTTTTATGTAATGCAATTTTCAGGGTGAGATTTCAGCGTGCCAGTTGCACCCCTGCAGGCAGAAAACTGCACAGACCTGTCTGACTCCAGCAGCTCCAAGCATGGCCTCTGCCATTCTGCAAAGACCAAGAAAATAAGAGGGAACTTGGGCCATCAGTGAGGAAAGGTAAAATAACCATATCTTTGTTCACTGACTATAGTAACCATAAGCAGCTGTTAAAACAGATTGGAGCGTGTTAAAAATCCAAGCCTTTCTGTGGTCCCTAGTCCAGGGCTGTTGTAATAAGGCTTGTTTTCTCCTTGTTAAAACAATCATTTACTCTTTACTTTGAGGAAGATAAATGTTCTCGAGGCACATAATGATATCAGCAGAGATAAATTACAAAGGCTACCAGCCAAACTCATACTGCTGTGAGGAAGGCACCGTAAATCGCTGCAGCAGACACACGTCTGCGCCGGCAGCAGTGTTAACATGCACCTGCTCACGCCTCAGAACAGCCCCTTGCATGGCATATTCCTGCAAGGCACGAGGAAAGCACTTAATCGCTTATTAAATTCTTGCTCTACATAAAAAGTATTTAAGGATATGAACTTCGGTTCAAGCCTTGCATGTGTAATATCCTTATATGCCCAAAATACTATTCCACCATGTGCATTTTTTCTGGTTTATATATGTGCATTTTCCCTGGCGCTGTACAAACCTATCAAAAAATGTTTTCAAAGCTTTTTTTAAGTATATGAGGAAGCTATGGAATGAGGGATGTCTTTTGAGTGCTTTGGATTATATAGCACATGTTCATCTGAGGGTGCCCCACGGGTACCTGGGGGTTCAGCGTTCTTGCCAGGACGTCTCATTGCACAAACCCTCCTTGCTGCCCCATAACAACCACCAACTGTCCCAAACTGCTGACCTATTAACCAAACAAACTCTGCTAAATATTGCCATGTGTAAGTGTACTATTATTTTTCTAATTGCTAAAAACATGTCCTTCCTGCGTTCAATAGCCTCTAGAAGAGATTGTTAACAGCTGGGTATTTAGCACAATAGAGGCTTTAGGCTTAAAGGAACATTGTCCAGGTTAGCCAGTGAATTTGGCCATCTGTATTTTTTTATAGATGGTTCTTTTCATGTTATCCATGTTACATTTGAAACTGTGAATCAATGGCTCTCATGAGGATTAGGTCAGCAGAGAGCAGAATTCATTATAAAAAGAAAATACCTGAGAGAAGATGGATGTAACCTTGGATAGCTGATGATGGATTGGGACTGCTTTTTGACTGGATGTACAACCTTCTGCTATGGGAATGAGGATTGAGGGGTGAGGGGGAACACGTGGAGAAAATATTTTCTGGTATTTTCTGATGTGGTTGTATGGGATAGCTTGGACCCAAAAAGTCCCAATTGCTCCCAGCTATTTAGGGATCATGTATGAAGAGTGCTCCAAACTGTGCTTTGCCTGTGGTTTCGGTGGTGAGGGAGTCCATCTTACATATGGCTGCAATAATTTTGAAAACCTAATTTTATTTTCCACCACTAATTGCAAGAGGCTTTTTCCTCCTGCTTCTTGCTTGCTGTGGAGGACCAGTCATTTTCATTCTCGCTTCTAGACAGCTTCAATTCCTGCAGTTGTGAACTGATTTGCTGTTACAGCATTTGTATTTTAGGCATGAAAAACAGATGTCTAGACCCATTAGTGTTGGGGAGAGAGATTTCTTTGGTATTTGAACTATAAATATGGCAAATTTCCCCTCATCTTACATTTTGTAAAGCTTTGTTTTTACAAAAGTATCTAATCTTAAATCAAACTGTGTCTGTTTGGTTATACCAGTCCTTTGGAACCAATACAGTCTATCACGTCAGCAACAGTTTAGATATTCCAAAAATAAGATGGTTATAAATCTATGCTCTGTACCCCTGTGTCTCAAAATCTTAGGGATAAAGCAGAGATACTCTGCATTTACAGAAGCAAGATTCAAACCTTGGTATCTCAGTGAGTTGTATGTGTCCTACAGCAACAATGATACAGTTGGGCTCAAGAGTCTAGTGTTCACAAAAACAGGTGACTTCTGTGACTTTCAGTCCACCCTCTCCCTCTTTCTGCATCACCGCTGCAGCATCACAGAGCACAGCTTCCTGATTTCAGGGATGCTGAGGAGTCACAGCTCCACCACGACTGGAACCACCTCATGATGTCCTGACTGTGCTGCAGTACTGAGGGGAGACAGGGACCTGCACCCAGACCCCAAGTTACTGCCCAGCCTGGAAGCAGAGCTGACAGGGGACCTTTGATCCTCTGCAAACAGAAAGTGCAATTGATTCTCTTCATTTAGAAGCATGACTGGTGTTATATTTCCTGAGCTGGACAAGGGTGGTCCAGATGTCCATGACAGATTTTTGCATAAGTACTTTACATTTTTTGTTTTTCTAGCTGTTTGCTCTTCTTCCCTCATTTTAATAAAGCTCTTCATACACTGTTGTTGAAATCACAGCCCTAAAAAAGGACTTACATCAGCCTTTAGCCTTCAATAGTTTATTGGATCTCTGGTTGCTAGTGGGGAAAATAGACAAAATTAGGCAGACAGGAAAAACTGTGGGACAGTTATTTATGTGAATTTTAGGTCATTTTTTCTTTCAAACAAGTTAGTACAACCATATGGTGGAAAAAATATGCCAAGTTTTACCCAATCTACTCACAAGTCAAATAATTGGACATATAAACTGATTATTCAACTGCATGTGCATTTTGAACAATCTGGAATATTATTTTTTATGGACCAGATTCCAAATTATTCAGACATTCTGCAAAGAGTCAAAATGCCATAAAAATGTCATGATTCTGTCTCCATTTTTATGTGTCCACTCCATAATCGCTACGTACACAGAGGTCCCAGCCCTTCATGCTGGAGCTGGACAAGGTCCCTACGAAGGAGTAACTGAGTAGTTGCACACCTCTGGGTTTCTATAGAGATGGGCAGGTCTAAGTCATAGATCCACTCACTCTCCAGTGAGATAATCATAGTAATAAATAATATATTAATACAGATCACTGTAAGTTGTCACAGGTTATCACATTGGAATTCCTTCTTTCCTTTAACATCTAAAGAAATAGAAAATACCGACTGTGCAAATATTAGCCCATCTTTCTGAGTGTGCCAAGTCACTGGGTTCAGTGAAAACCTGCTCTTCTCCTTCAGTGGGCTGTGGTCACTCCTGTGTGCCTGCAAGACACTTATTTCCCTGATAATGAAAATAAACTTAGCCAGTTTTCGAGCCACTTCCAAGTTTGCTTCTGGAATATCAAACATAAGTTTTCATTCTCTTATTTCTTGATTAATGCATTAAGCGTCAACTTTTCTCAGTCACATCTAAACTTTAATCAAGGATAAATCACCCCCAGTGGGCATTTTAGTCTTGTTTCTATGTTTTTAAAGGAAATTAAATGTTAATTGCTGCTAGGTAAATTTATCTAAAACACTGATTTTCAATTCATCCCACAAACAGTAAGAAAATAAAGATAATTGTGTGGCATTTCCTGACGAATAAAGGGAGCAAGGACTTTTTTCCCCAAATAATATTTTTAAAATAAAGTATTTTTAAAGATTACTGTTATTGTATATTTTTAAATGTCTGGTACTTTCAAATGCCCAGCTAAGCTGACTGCAGTAATTGTTAGGAAAATATTTCTCTCCTTGTCTCCGAGGTGACTGTGGAAGAACTATGACTTTGTTTAAGGAAAGATTAAAAAGTAACGAGAAATTCCCATTGCATATTCAATAGCAATCAGAAAATACAAAGCCCAGCTGCTTTAGTGGGCTCGTGTGTGCCATCCCTGCTGCTGCTGTGTGTGTAGCTGGAGTCCTCTGGAGGAAATCATCACTGGTTAGAGCTCAGCCTGTGTTCAACTTCCAAGTCAAGGCTGTTCATTTGGGGCTCTCACCACTTGTACTCACTCTTTCATTATGTCTTGGGACTACTCTTCAAATGTCCTGACTACACCATCCCAGGAAGTTGGGAGTTTCAAAAGATGTTACAGCCTGGCTACCCTGAAATCAAGACATCCCAAAACACACACAAATTGGGACCCACACATTTGCATTTCCAACAGCATTACCCACAACCATCTAAATTTTAGGATTGAGTTCTTGTATTGCCAAAGGTTTAAACCTAAAAAATGGCTTTGGAGTAAAGTTTCTGTAAGATTTACCACTAAAATCATCTCTGTAAGCAGCAAGCAAAATCCTTATGGTTTCAAATACTACTTTTTGATCTTTTTGACAAAAGCATTGGCATTATTCTATGAAGCAAAGAAGAAGCTGTGAAGGTCAAATCTCCTACGTCATTGCAATCTTAAGAAGAAAAAAATAAATTGAAAAATATCTCTATTATATAATCTGCACATTAACAGGTGGAAAAACAGCAACATAATTTACCTTTCGACACAGAAATGTCTTCCTTGGAGCCAAGCAAATTCACTCTGGTGTTTAATCTGAACAGTTGCCAGTTTTCTGTCTGTAATGGGAATCCAGTGGAAACTCAGGAAGGAGAAAGAATTAAAGATAAATGCCACTTTTAGTGCAGGAGCTTTGTCTAAGGATATTTGGTGGGGCTGGCAGAGCACAGACTTAGGGACTGGTCTCAAGTCAGCAGCAGAGAGTACTGGTTTGCTTTTGGGAGCCTCTGCCAGAGTACCAAGGTGACTTCCTAGGGTGTAAAATTATCATTATCAGTTAAGACTTTAGCACAAACACAGATCAGGCCCTCCAGACTCACTCACTCTCAGACACACATGCACAGACACCACCTTGGCCACGTTCTGGACCAGACATTTCAGGGATGCTCTGCAGCCACTCCCTCATGTGGTCCATGACCAGAGCTGATGCTCATCTCTCTGCCTCAGGAAATGCTTAGAGAATCCACTTACTCTGGCCCTGAAGGTTCCCTACTTTGAAGAAACATCATATTCGTATTAAAAAAATGTTGGGACTAAAAACTGCTCTCAGGAAATGTGCAGGAAGGGCTTGCAGGAGTGGAGGATGGGCTTGCATTGGGTCAATAGACCCATTAAAAATCCAGAGGGGGTCAAAATTAATATTATTTTCTAAATTTCACAGATGTTACTTTACTAAAAGGAAACCCCGAGATGTTCAAAGGAGGCAGGGAGCTAAGCTGCCAGTGTGGTTGAATTTTAATGATAAATGTGTTCCTTAGGCTCTTTTAAAATCCAGCTTTAATGTGTTGCTTCACGCAAGGCTAAAAAGCTTGATTGCAAGCAATAATTAAAAGTCTTCTAATCCCAAGAAAACGAGATTAAACCAGAGCTCCCCTTTATAATGATTAAACTAAAGCTACTAAAATGGAAGCTTCTTCAGAGACATTACTTTCCATTTGCTATTCTTAGTGCCTCACTCTGAATCAAAAGCTTCTAAAAGGGGTAAATGTAATGTTAAACAGGCTAACAATAAAGTTTTCAGTCTAATCAATCTCTCTGGTACTACAGCAAGTGCAATTATTTTAATGGAGTGCCAAGATAAGTAAGAAACTGAAAGTAATCTGAAAATTTCTCTAACTGCCTGTTAATAGGGGACTTTCCTTCATTTTCTCCTTTGAAAACATTCCAAGAGTGTTCAGAACATGAGTGAAATATCTCCTTAAATATTACCTGAGAATGACTTTTGTGTTGGCTGGTTCAAATGCAAAAAATAATCTCCAAAATCCAGCAAAGAAACCTTTCTAAAAGTTACTGCAGTCTTGCCTTTTGCAAGGATGGTGAAAAAAAATCTGGAACTTACTTCTTTGTTTGCATTGATAGGTATTTTATTCTGGTACTGGAGATTAAACAGACATTCAGCTTTTTACCTTCAGTATAAAATCAGAAAAAAATTTAGGAAAATAAACAAAAATGCCGGAGGGAAAACTGATAAGAAAACGTAGTTGCTCAGAGATAATAATAAAATGCTGCTGATACCAAAGATACGTGGCCATAGCAAGGCCTCAGCAGTAACATGGCTGTGTTGGAAGGATCAACACATATTATCCATAAATAGCTTTAAAACTTCTTGCATGAAGGGTAAGGAGATGAGGCATATATAAAGATGCATACAAAAGAATTATGTCCCAGTTGGCAGCTGGTATCCCACTTTCCTTTTGAACTGGCTGCAACTGGGGCAGGCTGTTCCTTGCTCTGCTGCTCAGGTATCACAGGATGCATCCTCTGGGGACAGGATGCTCCGCCAAACGTGGCATTCGGGGATTGTGTGACCGATGTGCTTTGATGGGCGCATTGTACTTCAGCACTTCCACACTCACCTGCCTCAGCAGGCATCGAGACCACCCGGTCTGAGCCTGGAAATTCTCACCAGCTGCCACTCGCCTCTCCCAGCTCCTCCCAGAGCCCAGCTTGGAGCCTGGTCCTGCAGGAGGTGCCCCGTCCTGGGCGGGGGACAGGCACCCAAGCGCAGGCAATTTTGGCAGAGCCTCCCTGCACCACAGCCTGCAAAACATTTCATTTTTCTCTCCTCACCCCCAGTGCTTCCCTCCGGTTGTGGTTTGCTGCCTGCATACCCTCAGAGAGGCATTTGAGCAGGAGAGTCAGGGCAGAGAGGTTTTCCACTAGATTTAAATAGCTTGGAAATGCTCCATCCTGTTTGGAAAAGGACCTCAGGGTTTGTGCCATGTCATGGGGGGTGAACAGCAAGGAATCCTCTCGCACCATTTGTGCTTCTAAATGCCAGCCACGCTGCACTGCCGCTGAAAGATCCCGGTGCCAGCCTCCGCTGGAAAACCCCTCAGCAATTCCCAGGGGGACCACTGAAATCCATCAGCGACCGAGAGTTACTGAGCAATAGGCATCGCTGCCAGAGCCACTGTGCCAGGGCTTGCTCCGGGCAGGAAGCTTGCAGCCATCCTCTCTTTCTTTCCCTGCACCACGTGCCCTTGGGACATGCTGTTATTGCAGCCTGCCGTGTGTTTTAGAAGTTGCTCCTGCCATCAGCTCTTAAAAGTAGGCTCCCTCCTGAGCCCCTCGCTGTCATGCCTTAAATCATCATCTGCCATCATTCCAGGGTTGTCCTGGCTTCTCAGACATATTGGCAGTGACAATAATGGCTCTCAGAGCAAAGCTTACACAACGTGCCCATTTTTGTAGTTTTCTAATACACAGAACTATAAAACGTGCCCATTTCTGTGGTTTCCTCCTAGCGAGCAACTGAGTTTCAGCAATCAGAGGAAAATGGGCTGGGATAATTCTCCTCTATCCTGGTTGCTCTTACCTGTCATGTCACTCACAGATATTTCAACGCACCAGCCCTAGGACAGCTGTAGCTGTATGAATAGTTCCCAGAGCTTCCTAGTTCTATAAAGCTTCTTCCTTTCCGTTTGTTTTATAAAGAGGAAGAATTTCTCTGTGGAGAGGAATTTCATTGCATTTCTCCGTGCTTTTCAGTAAATTGAGAGGCCAGGAAAAAAAAATACAATACACCTGGTGTCAGGATATTCAGTGCAGCCTAAGTGGGAAAACAACTGAGGTCCGTGAGGCAGGGGAGGGGGGGTTCAGCTGTGTGCTGTGTTACATGGAAAAACTGAAGCTGTAGAGTCAAGTTGTACAACATTATCCGAAGAAGAAAAAGAAAGACAGGAGCACCTAACTGTGGTGCAAGAGGAATCCAGGCTTCGGTTTGGTGTTGAGAAAAGTCAGGCTCAAATCTCCTGTTGCTTTAGTGTGCATAGCTGTAATATAGACACCAGCAGCTACACTCACATGGGAGCAGACACTCAGCTATTGTCCTAATTTACTTGCCCAATCTGTTTCTCAGTGCTTTTCTTTCTTAAACCGATGTGAAGTCTCCGTGAAGTCTCAGTTCAGGCAGACCTCCTCTGCCTAAAGAGCATCTCATGCTGTGTAGAAATACAAGCAATGCCTACTGCACAATATCCCAGACACTAACTTAGGACTTTTAATCTTAACACGGCAAACCTGTTTTTCCCTAAAGATATGTCAAATGGCCCCACTTATTGGAAACGTCCACTAGCTTTTTAATAAGGTTTCTGTTCCAATGTATGTGCACAGAATAAAATGCACTTTTTGCTGCCCTAAAAGAATTTGAATAATCAATCAATAGCTTAAAGTAAATTTCAAATAACTCAATATGAATTGAGTTGAAGTAGTCTTTCTTTTCCTGCAAAAGTATTTTCTGTAAAATCCTTTTGATCTCTTTTATCTGTTTATTGAGGTGTATTGATGCTTGATGCAATGAACTCAGGTTTATGGAGAGACAGGGTGTATCAGAACAGGGTCACTCTTCAAGATTTGGGCTTGGCAGAGTTTCCATGTCCAACGCCCACTGAGCAGTTACACAGATCAGTATTCCACACCTTGGCAATTTGAACATCAGTAAGTGATGCTGTGACCTGCACTGCTTTAATACAGAATGTAAAAGAGTAAAACCAAAATCTGTTCAATCTGCTGGTCCAAGCAGGAGGCTGATGCCCTGAAGGAGTGCAGAGACATTCCCGTGGGCTGTTGAAAATAGTGCAAAGTACTTGGATGCAGCTCTCTGGCTCTTTGCAAAGCCTCTCTTTTTATCTACCACTTAAGGAGATGCAGTTTTCAAGAATAAGACTTTAAGCCCTCTCTGAAGAGCCAATACCATTAAAGGGCACTGGGAATTCCTGCCTCTGTCAAGTTCAGACCAGGCTTGATAACAAAGCTCTGCTCCTGCTTTGCATCCCTAACTGCCTGTGCCTCCCTCCCTGCCTTTGCTGTCTTGTCCATAGACATATAAGGATCCCTGGAACAGGAATGGCCTCTATATGGCCCATATTTGTATTTTTTTTTTGGTAAGATAAGAATTATGAACAGAGCAAATACTAACGTTGGTGCTGACCTGGCTGACCTTGGTCAGGTCTGTACCTGGTTTCCCAGCTGCACACTCAGACTCCCTGTCTGGTTCCATCACTGATACACACATATATCTTAAAGATTCAGAAAACCAGTGTGAACCTAATAAAACGTTTTTACAGGCACTTTGAATTGAAATTGAAAAGGAAGCCCTTCTAGTCACCATAAATACTTACTTTTCCTTTCTGGCATACTTAAGTAGGTGAGAATTTGAGGCAGGTGCCCTCCAGTGTCTGCTACTATTATTTGCTGAATTTTGTAACGTAAAAAAGAATTTTGCATTAGTGTGTAGTGTGTGTTTGTGTACACATCTGTGGAAGCTGAAAATAAAAATGCATTCCAATAATGCCCCAAATTGCTGCAGTACTCTTGCATTATCCAATTCTTTAAAAAAGTACTGTTTAATTTGGAAAGAGAAAATTCCAGTTATAGAATGAGTTATGTGGATTTGATTACAGAGCAAAATTCTTGTTAAATTGGTATTACATAATGTGTGAGTGAGAGTTCTTTGGATTTAATAACCTGGTCTTCCCGCGTTTTTCAGTTTTCCTATTTATTGAGAAAAGTGATCTCTTTGCTTCATGGACATGAGAACAGTGTCAGAGATTTAGAAACTGGAAATAAAAAGGAGAGGACAATCAAGTAAAATGACAGGGGAGCTGCTGTCCTCCTAAATAAACTACTGCCAAGAAAAATGCAACTGCACTCCCCTTGCTCTATTTTAAAGAATGCACTTTGTTTCTAGAGACTTTTCATTCCTGTATCAGTTAATCTACTGAGAAAAACACTTAGCAATAAAGAATATAGCTTTTGTGGCAAGATTATTTGGGACAAAATTCTCTCTGTTAAAGCAGGCTGGCTTGTTCCCTGCTGCTGCGGGCCCACATGATGGAGCCAGAAAAGGACAGCCCTTCACTGCCAGTCCCCTGTCCTCAGCTGTGCTAACACCATCAGGATCAGCATGGGCTGTACATTTGTAATTTTCTTTTCATGCACAAGCATGAAAGGCTCTGACTTGAAATTTGCCCCCTGGTATTTCTGAAGTTTGGAAAAATTCAGCTCAAAATCTGAGCTTTGGACTCGTTCTCTCCAGCTTGGGTGGTTTGTTCCTGTATGTTGGATGCAGGGACCCAGTGGCACATGCTGTGCATGCAGAGGTTTGGGGGCACACAGAAAGCCTGCACACAGGATGGGCCACAGGCAGGGTGAACCATAAGCTCCCACTGCTGGGAAGAATCAAATCCTCTTTTTCAAGTGCCGCCCTGGCCGGTCTGTGTGATGGAGACTGGAGAAGGCAGTGCAGTGCAGTTTGTGTCAGCCATCACAGGAGGGTGATAAATGTGCTGTCAGAGTCCTACAGCTCTATCTGTTTGCTGTCTGGTGGTTGCATGATTCAGGATCAATTTATGAGTTTCTTCTGGAACCAGATGGTTGCAAGGCAACAAAACGAATGCCAGCCACATATAAATGTCAAATGTTCAAACCATGGCATGTCAACATACCCAGAGTGTGCAGCCAGCACTGCTGCAGAGCACAGAGCCACAGACAGGCAGCAGGGCTTGTTTAACCAAAGAAATACAGAATTCAGGAAAACTCTGATTCTAAAAGAGATACTTGGTGAAAATAAATCAACTCCTTATAACAAAAATATGACCAGGTCTGTGTGTCATGAGATAGCCTGCAATATATGTCATGAAAGCGAGTCCTGTCAAATTTAATTACTTTTTTCTTGCAGCTTTAAACAGAGCTGGCTTCAGAATGAAGGCAGCTCCTTATTAAAAACAAAATATAAAAGATGAGATTACTAACCACTAAGAATTTACCAACAGAGACAGTATCTAATCCTGTGCAATATCCTGTGCAATCATGAAATATCTGGGATATCTGCAGCATTCCAGAGAATTATATTTGGGCTTTAATTATTCCTCTTAATTAGCGTAGTCACACAGAACCTAACTGCAAGGCCTTCTCAGGCTGGCGAGCACACTTCAGTGGGTTCCATTAGCACATAAGATGTACTACTTTAATCCAGAACAAAGTATTCTGCCCAGTAGTTCTGCCAGTTTATGCCAAATCCCATGGACTTGAGTGGGGCCAGATTTTGTACTTTGGCTGCTTCTACATATTCTGGCAGAGATGAATGCATTTTTATAATGAACTGTTCAAAATCTTTCCAAACAAATTCAGTAATAAAAGGATTTCCCCGCTGTCAGAAATGAGGTATTTAGCTGATTAGTGATGAGTACAACCTTTTCTAATAAGGCCTGCATATATTTCCTTTTGAGCTGCACTTCATTCATTTGCTGGAAATCCAGGAAACATTTGAATCGAGTTAGGACCAAACAGCGCAGAGGCTGCAATGTGGTTATCATCATGTCAGGCACAAGGAAAAGACTCGGGCAGAATCCACTCCCTCCAGAATGTTCCCATCAATATTATGGGTGTGAGAAGGAGCCTGCAGCCATCTGGCCTTCATTAGCTCTGTTTCAAGCTTGCTATCCATAAGGAAGGCGTCTGAGAGACAGTCTGTTACAGTCAAAGAACTGCATCAAATGCCCAGTCCCTGGGTGAGTGATCCCAGGAACTACCTGCTAATGAATAGAACATGGCGTTTTGCACCAAGGATGATGTTGAAGTGATAGGTTTAAAAATGTAGTTTATTATTGCCTTCCTTTATAAAATTAAACAGGACGCGCCATCCATTTCAGAGCCTTTATAACTATTCATTTAGCTCTGCATTATTTGGCAATAACTAGTCTTTTGGTAAAATCTGTGTCATTCTAAAACTGATTTTTCATGGGCTGCTGCAAAATTGTTTGTCCTCCCAATACATCAAGTTTTATTGCCATCAGTTGCAGCTGCACTACAGAGTAATATGATTGTATTCCATGAAAGAGTCAGCAGCAGATCACTGTGGGTGCTTCTATGAAGCTTTTGGGGTAAGGTGGTGTCTCATACCTGTATGCTCAACAGTCCAGACAGTGAATTAGTGCCTTCACATGGATGCTGGACTCCTCCATCCTGAAAATTTGGACCAGGATGGATCAAAATCCATATAAGGCTTGACCTTAAAAGACCTCTGCATTCTAAATTCCTACTGACTCCAGTGGGCAAGACAGAGTTGGGGTTTTGCTGCAGGAACCATTAAGGGACATCCCACTGTACACCCCAAGAAGTCTTCCAAGGCCTTAATTAGAGCTGGGCACCAGCTGGGTCAGTGGTTACAGGGGCTGCAGAGATTTATATGGAGTACTCAAAGGACAGGCAGTCACTCCATCACAGTTGTTCCCCGGGGTTTTTTTTCCGCAGCGGTTTGCACAGAATGTGGGGAAATGTCTCCCAAATCCATCAGCACATTCTGCAAAACCCCACTCCAGCCCCAGCCAGGATGGTCGTGGGGCTGTAATTACCAGTGTGGTCCTGGCTCCTCCCTGGACAAAGCAGGAGCTTACAGAGCTCTGGGTCAAAAATGATATTTTTCTTATCATATTGAAAACTGCGGTTCTTCCTAAAAAAAACCCCAACCAACCACCTTTTCTAAGATTGATGTGCAACATAAATCAGAAGTAATCCAGCTGAGACTGTTAAAACAAAGCTGCTTTTTCTTACCAAACTGAAACATTTGGATGTGACAAAAATGAAATGGTAAAGGCAGAACTGCCACTTTTGACGATTTTAAATGAGATTTCACTTTAATCAGTGAGATTCTGCGAAGTGTTTCTGACTTGTTTTCCCTGGCTATTCTCAGAGCTTTGCTCTATTAATATTTATTACCCATATTTCACACCTGGAGGACTAAGTTGCTCCCTACTGTTAGTGAGCTACTGTAACTTTGTATTTCCTATCATGGTTAGCACAGGAATGGGAATAGCCAGGCTTTAGTCTTCCAAGTGTTTTGGGTTCATCATCTTCAGCTTCAGATTCTTGGCTGTTAAGCGGGAGCCAATGTGTGCCATTTTACTCATCCACAAGTGAAATTTCTTTTGAAATGCTCAGATGAAAAGTCAAGAAATTAGGATGACTTTTGGTACATTTGCCCTGGTACAACAAGAGGTTTGTCTGCAAAAGATGGAGTCCACTTGGCTGTGCATCCTGCTGGTGTGGCATTGACATTTGAGTGCACTGAATTGTCTTTACCATGGTTCTCCAGCTGTTCCTGAGCAGCAGGGTCAGAGCCAGCATGAAAACACAGTATTTCCTACAGACAGAACTGTTGGAATACTGAAAGCAAAAAGAACCTCCTGTGCTCTCCTGAAGGGAAGCTGTTTTTCTGGTAGTTGTCCTTCTTTTTCTTCTTCCTCCAAGGACAAGCTGATGAAAGCAGACAAAGTCACAAAAACCAGTGATTTCCAAGGAATATTCTTGCAGAGAATTTTCATATTCAAAAATGAAGAAGTGCAACTCAAGATCTTTCAGCTCTCGAAAAGGTGGGACTCTGTTGAGAAGAGAATTTTTCTCCTTAAGATATTCTGCTAACTGAAAATTTCTCCACTGAAAACCAACGCCAACAGGATCCCTTCCAAACCTCCCACATCCTGGGTCAGCACCTCCTTTTTCTTGGCTTGAGGAACTCCCGGAGTGAAGGCATGGTGGTGGCAAGACCAGGCTATGCTGGGGAGATGGAGCTCCTCCTCATCCCCTCCTCTCACCCCAAAAAGTCAGAGCAGGGGCACATGCAAAGAGGCTGCTCTGGGGCACAAGGAAATGCTCTGTCACTCTGCTATCTCTCCTGACTTGCTGCCTTACACTTGATACACCCTCACTTTGTCCTTGTGCTCAGCAAAAGGCTTTTCACGTTGCCTGTACAGGTAATTTTACCTCCTCACTTCTCTTCCCACACCAAACGAGCAGCCTGACAGCAGCAGCTCGTTGGGAGCAGCGGTGCGTGCAAACAGCACCGTCTGAACTGGGTCACAACACCTCCGCTCACTGCAGGGCACATCTTTTGATTCCCCAGACAGATACCTGAGACAAGACAGCACTTATACACTTCATTATCTGTCAGACAGAGATGGAAAAGGGATGATAAGGGAAAGAGGTGGGGTGGAAAGCGCTCTGTTGACATTGGTAGGGAAGAAGTGAGTGTGGAGGCTCCTGGGTGGCCTTCAGGAAGCTTTGGTGGCAGGTTCGGGCTCTCTGAGAGGAGCAAGGCTGTGTCTCCTCAGCCCAGCAGCATGTACAGAAGTGACCCAGAGCGCTGCTGAGCGCAAGCCGTCATAGAGCCGGGGGCAAAAGGTTTGCTTTGTTTACCAAAGTGAGTGAAGTCATTTAATACAGAGACCCAGCCCAGTTCGGTCTGCCAGGAAAAAAGAGAAAAGAGCCGGGGTTGGGATGGGGACTGTTGCCCTGGCCTGCAGGCTATGGACATGGTGTCTGCTCCCTGCTGTGGTGGTGCAGAAGGCTTGACCATCAGTTTTATCTCCTCAGGCCTTATCCACTGTCCTTACTGAAGGAGAATTGGTCAAACTGTCTTTTCATTGTGGGACCAGGTCAACCTATGGAGGAGCCTGAGAAGTGCTGCTTTATCCCGTTCTCCTGACATGTGGAAGTTGCCCATCAGCACTCCTGGTTTGAGGGAGTCAGTATTGCAAGGCAGACACTGCCATGAGTCACAGACTGCCTGAAGCAGTGCCAGCCCAGCGCCGTACCCGGGTGTCTCCAGCACAGGTTCCCATGGGAGAAACCCCTGGACACGATCCCTGAGCAGGGCCTTGCTTAGCAGACACTCGCTGACAGTAATTGTATTCCCCAGAGGGGACTGGGCTGACTCACGCTCAGAATTTTCGTACAACGTTTGGGATGGGCAGTGTTTCTGCTCTGAGTCACACTGAGCCGTTCTTTATGGCTGGGAGGATGCTACCGGGGGTCCCAGCTGAGAGCTGCGGTGCAGAGGATTTCATGCAGTTGTCATGGGGCCTTTATGGAGGTCACATTATTCTCAGGAGTATCAAAGTCCCTTCCCTGCCCCAGCCATTCCTACAGCATGCTTCAGGGGCTCGGCTTTGCACAGGAAACGCTCAAAGAAGTCACTTAGCAATTGCAAGTAAATATGTAATTGGAGCTCAACACGCAAAAGTGTCAGGAGCCAACATCACCACCCTCCCAAGTCATGCCTGCATTTAAAGATCCCAGGGAGGCCCTTGCTGTCCCTATTGTAGTCCCAGATGAAGAATGAGCCTCTATCCCTCTCTCTGAAGGCAGCAGCTGCTCTACGGATGCTCGGCCGCTCCGGAGGACCCCAGCAGGCTGCCTCAAACTCCAGCCAAGAATAACATCAGAGCACAATGTAGTGAGTTTGTTTTTCACAAGGTTCTCCCAGCTTCCATGGGCTGGGCGCATGACTCAAAATTAATGGAATGCAATAATTAATTTCACTTGTCAGGCCAGCATTATCCTATCTGCTGTGCTGAAAGTGCTGTTGCATCACACTGGGTCCTGGGATAGGTTAGAATCCTGGAGGAAACTGTACATGGAGAAGTCATGAACAGGCCTAACCTGGGACTGGATGCAGCATATCTAAGAGGGACTTTTACTCCTGATCGTTTCCTTTTAATTAAATGTAAGCCTGCCTAAGAAAATAGAACTCAAGGTCAGGGTTTTTGGATGGAAAACCAAATGACCGGGGCACATCATGTTTCACAGAGGGAAGCAGTGTGAGGATTTTTTATTCAGGGTGTAGAGATTAGCTGTTTTCTATGGTGTTTCAAATAAATCTTTCAAGTGAAAATACCCAAAGAATAAAAGCAAATAGTATCCCTTCTTCAACAACACCTTTTCTGAACCACTGCTGTCATGCAGGGAGTCTTTAGAGCTGTGGGGAGTGTGACTTGGTGAATAAATGGGTAATGCAAAGCTTGGGGTCAGTCCTCTGCACTTCCATTTCCTTCCTCTCCCTCTTGCAGACCCCAGTCAGCTCTCCATGGAGAGAACCTGGGCTCAGATGTGAGCTGGACACCTGAGCCCATGAAAAACCAAAGACTTAATTTAATACCCGTGTCTCAGTGACTGTGCTGCAGGTTTCTCAGCCAGGTGAAGAGGAGCACCTGTAACAAACACTGTGGAGAGCCACTGCCTCCAAGGAAATATCACTTTCCTCTGTGTAGCAGCAGGGCTGGAAGGATTGGAGCTGCATGAGCCACTATTGCAATTACTGGTGTTGCTGGATGGATGTTTTCCTTCATGCTGTGCAAAGTTGTATTCTTTGGGAAAAAGAAAACAACTCAGACCTCCTCAGAAACCACTTAAGACACGAGATGTGGAGAAAGATTAATGAGAGGAATGGATAGAGTGCGGTTTCTCAGACTGAGGACATGGCTTGGTTCAGCTGCACTGAAGCACAGGCTCAGAGGTGTCCTGGAGGGCTCTGGGAACCCACCGTGTGCAGGGTGGGCTCTCAGTGTGTCTGCAGTTTCTCTCTCCACAGCACATGCACACACTGCCAGAGAGCAGGTGAGGCACTGGCTTGTGTCACTTGCACACTTTCCTCCCACCTTCAGGACAGATTTAGTCTTTTTTCTTTTGGCCAAGACCATCCTTCACTCCTAGGAATGAAAATTATATTCCAGACCCACTGGGTTTTTCCTTCTTTTATTGCTGAATATTGTTTGCTCCAGGAGTGAAGAATCATGAAACCCAGACTCAGAAAAGTTATTTTCTTTGAAGGAAACAATCTTACACCAGTGAGTTCTCTGCATGAATAGTTGTTTGCATTCCACATTTGTTGCTCTCTGAGTCAAGCCAGGCAAACTGGAGAGAAGGAGACCAGGGTGATCTCTGGTGTCCTGGGAATCATGGGCAACACGGCCTTACTGCAAGGATCCTAGCTTGTATTTGATCATTTTTTAATGACTTCTTTTTTTTAATAAAAGATTTATATTTGGGAACACCTGTTCCAAATCACCTCAGCAAAGAGCAATTCCATTATGAGAAACTGATCCCTCTATTCTCAGTCACTCTGGGAAAAATACGTTCTTTGGTAGATTTGCTCCAACACAAATGGAAGTTACTAAACTGATCGTATAAAGTTGCATGATCACTAAGTTTCTGCTTGGCTTTATGAATTTCCTGTTGTTTAACCACCTATGCCTTAGCGTGGCATGTAATTCCTTCCAGGGAAATGCTGTGATCCACTTCATTAAAATTTCTGCATACCTAGGGAATTCAGCTTCTTTCGAATAATTTATCAAGCAAATATGGGTATATTTTTTTTATCCTCCTTTTAAATTTCGTGCTAATTTTGACCCTGATTTAAGATTATTAACATTGAGATTTGCCCTCTATGGACCTTAAAATTCCAGGCTCATGAAAACTGTTTGATCTCTAGGAACTGATTTCAGTCCTTGAAAGGCTAGCACACGCCATGGGGTCATATTTATTTTATGAGATGATTTTTTCCTAGTGAGATCAGTTGATGGAGCAGCCAGTGTTGCAAAATGTGGAATAAATTTCCAATACTATACCGCAAAGCCCAGAAAAGATCTCACCTGCAATTTAGCAGTCAGTAATAGGTGCATTTTAATAGCTTGCATTTTATGTACCTCTGGTTTCATAACTTCCCTTCCCTTCTGTATCTCATATATATATTTATTTATATGTATTAGATAGAATATATATATATATATAAATGGTTTTCTGCTTTCTTACTGAACACTGGGGAATTAAAAGTCAACTCTGCTTCCTTGAGCTGCTGAAAGATTGCTTTCAGGTGCTGTAGGAGTTCTTCCCAAGGTTTACTATAAATCAAGACAGCATCCACACAGGCCACTGCATACCCCAAATGTTTGTATAGCAGCAGGCTGGTTACTTGAAAGACACTAAGGAGCAACCCACACAAACCACAGCTTTATGCTGAAAAAAATCCAGTAAGCACTGAAAATTTTGTTGTGGTCTTGGAAGATTCTGCTCTGAGGTGTTGCCAATATCTGTTACAGAAATCCAGAAAGCTGTTTTTTCCCTTGGCCCTCACATCAGCTGGTACCCAAGGCTGGAATTGTTATTTAGCCCCAGTGCTGCAGCACTAAATGATTTAGTGCCAGCCTCCCACGTGGCCACCAGACCGAGATCTTCTGAAATGTTGCTTTCTGCCACCAGCACTCTCCCGATTCCAGCTGAATTATCCAGTCTCTGAACACACCAGAATTTCAGGAAAAGGAGCATGACAATATAAGGGCTGGTGTTAGATACGGGCTGCAGGAGAACTGTTCAAAACTGCCCTGGATGCATATCCCACTGGAAATGTTCAGTGTGTTCACCAGCAGCACCAGTAATCCCTTTCCCCACTCCACCCCAGCAGGAGACCCCAGCTCCCACCCGAGCAGGAAAGCTCTCTGCATCCCGGATGCAGACAGAGCCAAGCACTGCTCTTGTTCACACATTTCTCACTAACTTGACATTCCAAAACTGGTATTTTTTCCTGCAATAAAGTTTGAAAAATGCCAGGACGCTCCCAGGCAAGTGATTCATGTGCATGTTGAAGGGTTGGGGAGGGGATAGGAGAGTGTGGATGTTCACACTGTCTAATTTTAGATGTCTAATTCAATTAAGGTCTGGCCGGGTTACATAGTCAAAAAGACTTGCCTTCCAATGGGGGTTACTCAGAACGCTGAAATTAGGAGCCTGCTGCTGGCCATGAGCTGGGCAGCAGCATGAGCCTGGAGTCAGACGGGGTTTGTACGTCCCGGACACATTACTTTGTTCAGCTCTCCCCTCGGTGGCATGTTGAAATACACCCTTCTTATTTTGTCTCAGAAAAGGCTTTACTGGCTTAGCCTTATGCCCCATTTTAACCTCTCCTTCCCATTTGTTATTTGTGAAGACTCAGCCCTGATTAAAACCAGCCACATCTTTTATACTGTGTGATGGCTGTTGCTTCCTCTCCATGAATTTCTTCCACAGGATTCAGAGTTTCCTCAGCCCAGCACGTAGGAAGCCAGCACGCAGAGCAGGCCAGAGAACGAGAGCTCCTTTGTAGCTTTACTTTACTTTTCCTTCTGTTTGATTTCCAGGAGAGGGATTTTATGTTGCCTGATTTAAAAAAAATTACTCGGGGTGCCCAACAGCCCTGCAAGGCACTTCTTAACCCTTAAGGCTCTTGCACCACTGTCAGAGTTTAGCAAAAGTTTCTTTGTCCTTCATCTTTCCTCACCTTCCCTATCTAATGTAAAGTGATCATGGATTCACTGATGCTCGTTTTTTCTATTATTCAAATCAGAAAAGGTACATGCTCAGTACATTCATCACATTCTGAGCTCTGTGATGCCAGAGATTAAAATGACCAAACCCAAAGTGCATTTCTGGCCCCTCAGCTCTTTACCAGTAATTATAAAATCCCCCACACTCTTGTGGAGCTGAGATTAGGCTGGAGATATCCCAGTCACCAGTTCAGGGCTGTCCTCATGGCCAGCAGACAATGGGAACCCACCGCGACCCCGGAACGGGAACCAAATCAAACCCTGTTGACCAACTCTTTATTTTCAACCGGCTCTACATTCTTAAACCAGCATGTGCAGGGGTGTTTGCTTGTCAGATAAAGAAATAAACGTCTGCCTCTTGACTCCACTGTTCATTCCACTGAGAAAGTCCTCTCTGGCCGTGGCAATCTTCCATGAGTCTGAAGAGGTAGGAATTGTACACTGGGCATAGTTTCCTGATGCTTTGAGCAATTCCTTTTAAAATTATGCATAGGAAACCCAGGCTGTAACCCTAAGTCATGCCAAAACAATCTCCCCCTTCTAGATTTATAAAGTTTGCCCAGGTTTCTACCACTGCCACCCAGGTGGTACTTCACCTTACTACAGAAAAACACCTATAATTTTATTTCTTTGAAAAACATGTGAAACTTTTGGCTCAAAGGCTGGGTGGGAAAAAAGTACATTTCTTAGTGGTTTATTGCCCTTAGGAAAACATACTTCAGTTATGAAGTATTCCCCCCTGAAAACTTACTTGACATTTTGTCGAGAAAATAGTAACATTTCTACAAAGTTAGCCAAACTACTTAATATCAGAGCTGTAAAGCAAAGGCCTATGGAAATGTCAGTGTGGACGAGACTGGTGACCTGGCTTTATTCCACTGTTATGAGCCTGCACTTCTGAGCAACCATCCTGGGAAGCTTTGCCCACAGTAGCAGGAATTGCTCCTGTAGGAGAAGCCAGAGGTGTTTCCCTGCAGCAGCACCATTGCTGCCTTGGCAAGGGGCTATTTCATGCTCTGAATGAGGCTGGAGGGTGAGAGCTGGAGGCAAGAGAGGTTTGGGCATCATGGTGAAGCTCCTGAGGGGCTGGACCAGGTCTCTGGAGGCTCAGGTGGGCTCCGGATCCTTTTCATCAGGGAGATCTGAGCACAGAACAGCTTTTCTCTACATCCCAGGAGCCTCAAACCACTCCCAATCCTCTGTCCTTCCCCATGCTGGGCTCCCAGACATGTGCCATAAGGAGCTCAGGATGGGTACAGTGACACTTCTGTCAGAGCTCACTGGCAGAGAAATAAGCCTAGCTTAGCTCAAATGAGTTAATTTATTAGTATCTGTCTGTCTGTCACCCGTCTCTTCAGCTGGAGTGAAATTCTGGCTCTGCTGAAATCAGTGGATGTTTTGCTATTCACACATATGGGAGCACAATTTCACTTTTTGTCTCTCTGCTTTTTAGTCTGACACACCAGAAGGTGAAACCCTGTCTCAGCTGCCACCACTCCAGACACCTCTCAGGTGTCCCAACATACATTTGTTGCTGTGGTTCTGCTCATCCAGACTCTGCAGTTGCTCCCATCTTTCAGGAGCAAGAGAGTTAAATGCTGTGTCTGAACAAATCTGAACTGCGAGAAAGTTCAGGCCCATGCTGGGATGTGAACTTTCTGTCTCGAGCCCATTTCTAGCTTTGCTGTAAACAATTTCAGAACGTGATTAGCTTTTAAGGGAAACTCGTAATAGAGCTGTAATAAGATATGATGTAATAGGTAATAATAATAATAATATATAGCAGCTGTTAAGGAAAGCTTTTTCTGCGTTTATCCCAGAAGGATACAAGGAGTCAGCTGCAACTTCATATTTTGAAAGAGGGAATATTAAACACTAGGACTGTGATGCAATGATGTTATTGTAAACCCTGACAGGAAAGCCCAACGTGTGAGGGTTAAGACCAGCAGAAGATGCACGCAAACAGCTGTCCTGACACAAATTCCCTCAAGTTTGGTTCATTTTCTTTTATTTAACTCATAGTTAATACACTAGACTTCCAGATATTGCTTTCAATAGGTTCTGGGCTGCTGAGAACAGTGGGATTTTTGCTCTTGTTTCCCACCATGGCCCTAATGAACCCTCAGAGTGCACCTAGAGAGCTTAATGCGAGGTGTGTCTCCCAACACCCGTCTGCAGCAGTGTCACTCAGCTTCCAGCAACACCCTATCCTCAGTTCATGCCTCTGGGAGAAAAGAAGTATAAAATCAACAGAAGTTCGGGCTGGAACGTCAACTTCAAAATGGAATTTCCTGGTGTTTTTCACAGCATGGCATTACTTAAGTGTTAACTAATACTGCTCCGTGTGTTTAATCTCCATGTGTTGAAGGAAAAAGATCTTTCATGGAAAGACTAGAACAGATAAACCTATATTTAGCCTTCTATAAACACCTCACAGGGTCACGTTTCTGAAATGCAGAGGCCAAGGATTGCATGGAGAAAGTGTACGAACATGGGCACGGTTATATTTGACTCAAAAAATGGGCATTTCTGTGTATGATGAACAGAACCCATTATAAATTAGGCAATGTATTAAAATAAAACTTTTAATTGTTGACTGTAACAAGAAATGATCCAATAGGGGAGAAAAAGAAACACATTTTTTGGGTCGTTAACCTGTCAGAATGTTTCCAGGGTGAAGTTACTGTGCAGAAACATCAAACAGGCAGAGGGGCTGATTCTGCTGCACACAGCTCTTCTTCTCCACCTGCCCTTGGCAGACAGCGGTGCCAAAAACCTGCCCTGGGCTCTGCCAACCCATTTCTGACATCAGCTTTGCTCTCCACATAACTCACTTGGCTTGTGCAGCCCAGGACAGAGCTCTGGGTCCTGTCCTTCCTGCCAGAAAGGGGCAGTCGGGACTTCTCGGTAAGATGAGGACCTCAGTTCAGCATCTGCAGACGCAGTGAAATGGAGAGGTTTTTCCTTCCAAACTTAAGGACATGCCGGGATACTTGTGGTGTCAGTGTTAGGGAAGAGAAACAGAACTGAGTGTCCCATTACACCGTCTTTCAGCTGTATTTGGGAACAACCATTACGTGAGAGGCACTGCCTACTGCCTGTTCTAAGTAATCCAGGCCTGATCCAAAGCCCCAAACCATCCACCCTGCCAACAAAAGCATGTTAAATAACTTACCAGAAAGTACATTAAAACTGTCTCCTGTCCTTGGTGTTATTTTGGTATTTTGCTGCCTGTGCAATGTTACCACATTGTGCTTGCTGCTCAACAGTCTTTTTAGCATAATAAAACTAGGAAAGAAGTCATCCTTTCACCTAAATTGCAGAAACTTGTTCATTTTTAATATTTAAAGCTGTCCTGAAATCAGACTGGGATTTGAGTTTTCTGTAGATTTGTCTCTAAAGTTGAGGGGGATTTTCAATAAGATTTGCCATATTTTTGACTGTCTTTTAAGAACTGAAGGCCTTTGTGTCCAATTGCATTTCCAACTTCAGGGAGAAAAACCATGTATTGGTAATTGTGCTGATGAATCCAGAAGAATCTGGGTGTGATTAACTTCAAACACAGAACTTAGGTTGTTCTAATGATGAGATCTGTATCTGAGTTGAATGCATTTAAATGTGTATTTTACAGTCCACCAGTCAAGTCATAAAAGTACAGTTAAATCTTAAAGGAAAAACTGAAGGTTAATAGGTCAGAAATCAGCCACAGAATTTTACAGGTCAGGGAACAGCAGGTTTTATTCTTTTCAAGGTGCCCTGCAAGACAAGGTGGGCGGAGGTCAGAGAGTTTCACACTCTTCACATTCAGCAGGGATGGCTCTTGGGCAGTCACCCTGCAGGAAAGGGAGGAAGAACATGTCCCAAAATCTGGGTTGTCCTACTGAAGAGGACAATGATGCCAGCGGCAACTTCCTGGTGTCCTTTCCCAGGGATACAACTCCTGGTTGACGCTGGCTCAATGGGCACTTCATCCTTAGAAATCCCTGCTGAATGCCAGTGTGGTCACAGAGAAAAGGCCACAGCACTGCCTCAGCTTGCTCCTGATGAAGATCTAACCAAGCACATTTCCCATCTGCAGCAGAGCAGCTATGTTTTCACTTTTGAAACAGGGAATGTTGTTCTCCTGCAACTGTTGTACTTATTTTATTAATTGTACTAGGAATGCTGTGTGGCACTCTCTTGGCCCCTCTCGCCTGTGATTTACAGTAGTTATAAACATTCCAAAGTATACATGTAAGTTAAATGATACATTAATATTATAAAGTTACAATTCTGGTATAAATGTGTCATCAGTTTGAAAATTCAGTTTTTCCTTTGCCCAGCTTTGTGATTAGGCTGACCGGAATCAGCTCAGTGCAAAAGCACCAGAGACATGAATTCAGTGTGCCTGCGTGTCCCCAAAGTAAAATGGTGTGAAAACAAGAAGAGAAAGACATTCTGCCAAGCTGAAACAGTTCTGAATATTTGACTGCTTACATACATTTTCATCATATTCTTCAATAAATACAACGAGAGGGGAAAAGGTAATTGAACCTCATGCCCATGACAGGAAGACAAATTAGACTCCCTGCAATACTCTCCAAGGTCCAGCTCTTCCCGTGGGTTCGTGCCACTGAAGTCATTCCTGCGGTGCCAGAAACCGCAGAGCTGGACTCGCTGCTGGGGAGGGCACGGCTGCCCCAGCGGCCCTTCCAGAGCCGGCCACACGCTGCTGCAGCTCCCCGCCGCTCGGATCCCAGCCAAGGCCGCAAGCCGATGCTGGGCCGGTGCTGGCCGGAGTGGGAAGTGCCCCTGGGACACCTGCGGGGACACGATCCCTCCTTCTCCTGTGGCTGTCAGGGCATCTCAGCCTCGCCGCTGGGGCACCGCTGGGCTGTCACTTGTCACTTGATGAAAGGAAGCATTTACATTTACATCTGCTGGGAGGAGTGATCCGGCCTAGCATTTTCAAAGGAGGATTTTCACAAAATTCAGAGACAGTTGTGTCTCTTGCTTTTGCAGATGAACTGCAGCAGCAGCGCTGAAACACAGCGAAATCAGATGATTCATTCAAGATCGTGCAGGAAACCAACATCACTGGGAGGAATAAAATGCAGCATCTGAGACCTCTACAGCTAAACTCTAACACTAACATACAGAAACAATATACAGCTGGCAGGTATTCTGTAAAATATCACCTGGATATACAAATAAGGCTAAGAATAATCACTTACATAATCAATGCAATAGAATAAATTAAGATGAAAGAGGCTATCAAAGGAAAAGGAAATCTGTGGCATTAAGAATTTACAGGATCAGTCTCCAAGTTGTCTGGAGACTGGTTATTTGGAACGAGATGAAGTGACTGCATTTGTTATGTCCATCCAGCTATATACCACTAGCCTGAAGAACCCTCAAGAATGTTCATTTTCAGATAAAATACATTAATGAACTATTTAATAAAAGGAGATGAGCTAATTCTTTACATTCATATCACAACCCTGATCCAGGTGATTAGTTCAGTTGATTCATGGGCAGGTTGGAATGTCCTTAAGTCCCTGAAAATGTTACCTGCATTGTCTTAATAGTCAGTTCCTCATCAGTCATTCAACAAGAATTTTTTTTTCTTTGTAAAAATCTATGGGAGAACAGCTTGGCATTCAGAAGTTCAGCTCTTGGAAAACATTTGTGCCTTCTCCTAGACCCTGGTGAGGGGAGCTGGGTGAACTATCAGATCAAACAAGCCTACCGCAGAGCAGCTTCAGCTTTCATTGTTGCAATATGAAAGTATTTTATGATGCCTCATAAGTCATGTGTGAGGCTCTGATAATGGTCACATCAGCCCCCACATTTCACACTGCGTTTAAAAATACGGCTTGTTTATCTACCCCACGGGCTGCAGCCTGCCATCAGATTTACATTTGAAAACACTCAGCACCTGCACACAGCCTCAGACCGCCTTATGAAAAGCACCCTGACATGAAACAAAGCTGTCACCTTCTCTTTATAATTAATGTTTTTGAATTTCACACTTTTTTATCTCTAGGTTTGGAGACAAACCGAGTCAAATCTGTACTCGGTGCCCTTTCAGGAAATGCATTTAAGGTATTTTGCACATCCCTTTCTCCCTGTATCCCTGCACCCTGTGGGTGAGCAGGGTAGGTGGGTGGCCAGATGGAGCAGAACCACAGCGTGTCTGTGCTACGGCTTCCCATGTCCTCTTTGTTTTATTGTGTTTTGGTGCATTTAGTATTTCACTTACAGTCCAGATCTTGCAGACAATCGTGAGACGATCTCTGCTCTCAGCCATAAAAAATAGCCTCATAACCCATAGAATTACTCTGAAAATCCTCAGTACGTAACTGAGATGAACCTTTGGGTCGTAATGAACCTCAAGCATGCATTTAAACATACAAACAGATAAAAATAAAACAACGCCATGAGCTCTAAGCCAATTTCACAATTATGCTGCCTGAGTCACAAAATTAAATTGCTTGAAGTTGGCAGTAACATATGAACTTTTATTTGTGCCTGTGCTCTATTCCATTACTGTATTAGCTCCTTAAATAGCAAAATGAAGTATGACTTAGCATTTAGCAGTAAATCCTTTTCCTTTTTTTGTGCCCTGTGCTGCAGTAGCATGGTTTAAGTGAAAACACTTTCTGACAGTGACAATAAGTGCAAGATATCACCCGACTGCGAAAGTGAGTTGGTGTTTCAGTTAACTATTTCTTCCTCAATGCAGAGCATTAAATGCCAAGCAGAGGCATTAAAGGAGCCTGTTGATGGTTTTAAATATTCAGGTGGTGTTTTCCTGCCGTGTTTGTACAGCACTGGGCAGCTGACAAGGAGTCCTGCAGAGCATAACGGCTGCACTGTATCACCCCAGAGCCGAGAGAGAGCCAGGCCCTGCGATAGGAGGGACAGGGGCTTCCAGCAGGCCAGCACTTCTTGCTCCAAGTGTGGAGATTGGTGCATTTATCACTAATCCATGTGTATTCTGGATGTGGAACCTCCCCCCCATGTCCCCAGCTGGCCCATTCCCCCAGCACCCCAGTCCACACCGTGCCCATTCCGCCTCCAATGCCGCCTTTATCTGCCGGCTTGCCGAGGCTCGCTGCCCACCACACAGCGTCTCTTTAATCTCTGTAAACCCAATTCCCGGCCAGAACAAACTCTGCCTGCCAGAACACATTTGGGAGGGATGGCAGGGATGAGAGGCTGCCTGGCAGAGCAATGGGCAAAGGGGCCTCATGGGTTAATTTCTGCTCGGGCACCTTCTTTTACCGGGTAGAGCAGGTGACAGAGAATTATTAAAACCCCTTGGAGGTTTTTCCATTGATTCCAGCACTGCTCCAACCTGTATTCTCAGGCTTAAAATCATACAGAAACCACCTCGATGTGACCTGAACGTCAGCCCTGAAATGTCTTTTTGTGCAGAGTTCCCAGCCAAGGGTTGAGTTTGGGTGTTATTTCAAGCAGGAGGGCAGGTTGCTCTCCAAAAGCTCTGCCTGGGTGCAGGGAAAAACAGGCTTTCATGAAAAGCTTACTCTGAAAAAACCCCTGTATATTGTATTTGGAAGCACATAAGGGGTTATCCACACAAGCCAAGTGTTATGTTTTCCAATTGTCCAATAAAATAGATTTACATAGAAGCA
Source organism: Falcunculus frontatus (assembly GCA_013398115.1). Classification (NCBI taxonomy): domain Eukaryota; kingdom Metazoa; phylum Chordata; class Aves; order Passeriformes; genus Falcunculus; species Falcunculus frontatus. The sequence continues at coordinate 378,356 of VZRV01007664.1, forward strand.
AGGAAGAAATAAGGCATTTTATAAGACAGTTCCTAACCTCCATGAACTAAGACATCTTGATTTAAAACTGCTCTGTGCCCAGCAAGAGGAAATAGTTTAGACTATATGTGAGAAGAGAATAATGGCTCCATCAGGTAATCTGTCAGCTCATGTAAATAGGGCCAGGCTGGTGTGTAGGAAAGCAGGGAGAATGATCTACTCTCCCAGGAAAGGGCATCAGTGAGGCATTTAAAGAAACTGCAACAGATGGATTATTCCATGGGACTTGTACAGCAATTCCACTGGGTCCCTTTGAAAACTACAGGAAACACAACAGGAAAAATAGAGACTGTATTTACAGGGGAAAAGTTGGGTCCCAAATCATTTACAAACACAGTCTAAGGTTTTTCAGAAGTACAAGCTGAATCCATATTCCTCAAATCCTATCACCTTCTCTATGGGAACTTCTCCTCATTCAGAAGAAGCAGCACAAAATGTACCATTTGACAGTAATGCTGCTCCCTGTGCAAAACCTTACTGACTTTATATTTCAGGATGTCTCTTTCCTGCTTTATTTCAGGCAAAACTTCACATTGCCAAAAGACTTCAATGCAGAACAAAGTTTTATGAACCTAAAGACCAAGGTCGATTGAAAATCAGGAATCATTCATGGAAAATTAGCAAATGTGACACATGCAGAGTGAAATCTGCATTAAGAACTGCCTCCAACTGGCAAGGCCCTAACCTGTGGGACAGTTTTATTGGATCTCCCAGGATTACAGCATAATTTTCTTTGACAACTCATTCACGATCCAAACCGAGCAGAAACCCTGTCTGGGGGCAGCTCTGAGGCTGCCTGCTGCGTCGGGATCTGTGGAAAAGATCAAACCAGAACAAGCAGGAGGGATTTTTTGCTTTGTAGTGCATGAGGAAGAGCCAGGTGTGAAACGGTGAGAGCACCGTGGCTCTGCTTCAGGCTCTGCAGCTCTTCTGTCCAGATACACATGGGACTCCTGTCAACATCAGCTGGAGCTGCACATGCCAGGCAGGAGAAGCAGATGTTAACACAGGACCAGGCCCATGTGTTTCCAGACTCCGTTATGCCTCAGGTACATCCGAGGCACTGCGTCAAGGCTGAGCTCTTCCCACACCTCTGCCATCTCTCCAGCACTCCTCACTTCGTTTGACTGTTTAACCAAAATCCTGGCCAGAATAGATCAGCAGAGCTGGCTTAGGGCCAGTGGAAAAGCCTGGGAGAATTCACTCACACTATGGAAAAAGTTGGGGCTCTTTGGCATTGCCTTTGTGATCCCCTTCCCACAGCCGCTGAATGGAGAAGCTGGTAGAGAGCACTAACCCCACAGTTTAACAAAATCTCTGTGGATTTTGGTGGGGGTTGGAACCATCCCGCAGTGACTGAACATCCCCAGGGTGCTTCATCCCCACTGTGGGTGCCACTGGGGCCACCACTGAGTGGTCACCAGGTAAATGAGAGGTATTTTCTGGAAGGAAAGCACGGAGAGGCTCAGTGCAGAGCTGTGGCAGCAGCAGTGTGGAAGGGAGGGTCTGGGGCAGCTGCGTGGTGCACAGGACAGAGCCTGGAGAGGATGCTGAGGCTCATGAAACATGGGATGAGGATGGGATGTGACCTGGAACATCGGCAGCGATGCGTGGAAGGTGTGGCATGGGAAGCTGCTGCAGCCTGCACGCCCTGCTGAGATCGGCATATGGATTCAATGTCAAGAGATGAAAGGCCACACGTCTGGGGATGACCAATAAAAATGCAAAATATACTTTGGATGGAAATGTTCATGAGAAAACCAAAGGAGAAACAGTCCTGCTGGCAGCAGTAGCTGCAAAGCAGCCAGCCAGGGCTGGGGATGGTGAGGGCTGGGGTTCCAAAGCAAAGGAGGTAACTGCTCCCCTCATCTGGCCACATCAGGAGTTCTGTAATCAATGTAATGCTGTTTGCTTTAAAAATTACATGGGGAAAGATATTCCAAAGGAAAAAAACCTGGTATTTGCAGGGGCTGAAGTCTCAGCAAGGACCGTCTCCTGCCTTTTTTCCCTCACACAAGCAGCTAATGGGTCATGGAAGGGAAGTGCCAAAAGTAATCTTTCAATCTCTCATTTTGTTAATATGAAAAATGTATTGCATTTTTCTGAAAGAAAAAAAAAAGGACAAAGAAAAATTACTTTGTCTGGAACCAAAAAGTAAAAACCCCAAAGCCTTCCTTGTGAAGTGAGCTAGGAGTGACTTGGATAAACACATCTATTGACTTTAAAATGTAAAACTTTTCTTCAGAAGGAATGAAGGACATGGAGGGTGTGTGTATATCAGAAAGCTATTTACATTGCTTTAACCTGGATTCACCTTTTTTTTTCTCTGTGGTATTTATTTTCTTTGCATAATGTTCTCCTTCACATTAGCCCTTCTGCCGTAATTGCATAAAAGGGTTTGCAAGAACTCACACTTCACTGAGTGCAGTTCTGCTTTAACCTTTATGCAACTTTTGTTTCCAGCAGATTCTAACTTTCTGCATTATTTCTCATTTCATCTTCTCTTCTTGATGACTCCTTTGCCCTTCTTTAATCTTTTTTCCTGTTAGTTTTCAATAAATGAAACCACTAGGACCAATCAGCAAAGTAATGTTGTCTTTTGCTCAGTATGAGCCAAAGTTCGTACTCCAGAAGACTAAATTTGTGTCTTTTCTGTTTGTAAAACTTTGGTAATACAGCTTCTTGCCGTATGAACAAAGATCCACTTTAAAGAACCACATGGTGTTAATGTTCATACACTTGATTTATTGATACACCCATTGGAGGAGGCTTTGCTGTTACCAGGAGGCTGCCAATACTCAGCAATAACTGCAGGGCTGTTCCTCTCTCTCCAGCCTTAGCATGTGGGGGGATTATTACTCCTTTACAGTGTTTTCCTTCACTTTCCCAATGTAAGGAGATGTGTGGGATGTGGGAAATGGCCTCATCACTCTGCAGAGTAACTTGCTGAAATACATGATGGAGAGGAGCTCAAAGCGTATGGGCTTAGTTTTTAACCCCAAGGATGGCTGCAAAGAGACTTGAGCACAGCTCTGCAGTCCAGGGAAGGTTTGGGAAGGATTGTAAGGACATTGGAAGGCTCAGAACCAGTGCTTTTAAACCATCATGAGCCGCAGAGCTGAGGAGCTCTGTGTGTGACGTCTCACATTGGGAAAACAAAGTCCTCTTGCATCCAGCCACAGCAAAAGGGAGTGTGGTCAGAACTGATCCAAGGATGGTTTTTTCCCATGTGAAACCTGATTAAAAGTACCAGAGGAAGCCTTTGTGGTTGAGAATTAAGCTTGTTCAGCAACCATATAGGACAATAAACTTGTCCAGAGCTATAATGGTTACTGTTAAACCCTAGAAGTATTTTTAAACCTAATGCTTCTGAGCTGAAACCAACTTTTCACTCGTTACAGATTAAGAAGTGTCTAAAGCAGGCAAACCTCCCACACCAGCATCGTAGGCATTTCATACCAGCACAGGCTGGAGACTGCTCAGGGACCAGGATAGGTTTTATCAGTAATGAGCATCTTGAAATGAAGATGCTTACATGAGTGCTAAACTCCTTTAAAGAGCTTGGCCCAGCCCAGAGAGGAAAAATGAAGGGTTCTCCAAGGTACGGTTGTTTCTCTGGGCTGTGTTGGGCAGCTGCCAGCTTTATTCACAAAACTGCTCTTTTCCTCCTTCCATAATTGCAGTGGGCACAGAGCCACCTCACAGAAAAGAACTGGCACATCCTTAAGCTCCTTCCTCCCGCCTCAGCAGAGTTCTTAGGATGAGCTGGCAGGTGCAGCCACTGTCTTCCCACAAAAAAATACGTGTGACCTCTCTTTGCTCCTTCGAGCTCAGTGCCCACTTTCAGAGTTGAATTTTCCAGTGCTATGAATGTCAGCATCTGATTGTTCAGGTGCTTTTTCACATCAAAAGCTTTCAGTTTTGCTCCTCCAGCATGTGAAAATTGATTATTTATCCTTCCACTGCTGAGGCTGATCCTGCCTTGTGTCAGGAGCACCATCAAACCAGTGGCAGTTCTATCCAAGTCACCAGCAAGTTTTCAGTGAATTGGGGTTTGTGTTGTTGGAAAATGGCAGTTAATTAGAACAAAAGTTTTCTGTGCAAATGTATTTGTTCTGCTAAATTTAACTCCAGACAAGGTGTGAAACTGCTGAGTGAGGAGGCAGAGCAGGAGCATACCCCTTTCTGTCTCTCCTCCCCTCATCATCCAGGAGAGTATTTGGTGTCCAGGCCCCTCACCTGCACTGTGGAAAGTTATTTTCAAGTCTTTTTTTTGGAATGGTGCAAAATCTTTCACCTGGTACCCCAACCAATGAGTGAGGGAGCAGAGAAATCACCGATTTCTGCACCATGAGAGATGGATGCTGTAACCTGGTGCCTCAGGCATTCATCCAGAATAAAACAATTCCCTTATTTTTTCTGAGGAAAAAACCCCCAACACCAGAAGTTTTCAATTTCATTCCTTTGCAAAACAAAGCAAATGTTGACACCTGCCCATTTCACAAGAGATAATTGTTGATGTGTCAATTATCCCTGGCATTCGAGTGGTGTGGTGACATTTTGGTGACCCACATTTGTACCCACCAGCTTCTCCAGCCCCCTGACACCAGCATTCCTTCTCCATCAGTCCTGGCACATCTGAAACTCTCAAGGTCATTTGCAAGGACAAGCCAAAAGTTTGCTTTTAATAAACTGTTTCTCATGGTTAATTAATAACAGTTCAGGTAACTGGGAGACCTGTGTGAGGAGTGAGGATCAGCCCTATATGTGTTATCCTGGCTTCCCTGAGCTTTTGCTCCTTCAAAACGAAGTGTGGACCACAGAGGAAAAAGCAGAACTGTGAGTTGCAAAATCACATTCTTTCCCCTAAAACATGAACGGACTTGTTTGCTGCAGCATGTTGGGTTTGGTAGTGATGGGGTGTAAGCAGGTTAGGGAAATAAACCTGTGTGCCCATGGTTATCAGCTGTCTTTGTCCCTGTATTACTGTACCTGGTACCAGAGAGCTGCTACCTGCCTGTGAGCTGCCAGCAGAGAGCCTTCAAGAGGCCAAAGTCTTTGCTCCCTTCTTGCCCGGGCAGCGTGGCTCGTTTGGACATGTGGAAGAAAGTTCAACACCTTTTTGTTTCTCGAGGAGTGGATGTGGGAGCAAGGGGAGAGGAAAGGTGAGGCAGGAAATCTGGCTCCCTTTAAAGGTGCTTTGATAATCTCCTGCACAAAAAGCAAAAGCCCTCAGGTTTCTCACATTGTAACGTGGAACATGGGCTGCTTGAGACCTACAGTTATAGCTCAGTTACCAGGAGTGAAATGCTTTACTTGCCTCTGGGGACATGTGAAAGGAGAGCTGCCCCCAGTGCACTGCTAGAAGCCATGCCAGCAGTTCAAATCATTTTTTTCCAAAATTTTATGATCTGATGCTTGGATTACATTTGTTTAGCTGTAGAGGTGTGAGGTCTGAAATATTTGTCAGAGGAAAGAATAGCCCCAGCTCCAGACGTGTGCATTTGGAGTTCAGCTGCAACCAGGACACTGTGGAAATCCTTGAGGAGGGATGAAGTCACAGGATGTCTTGTCTGAGACTCAAAGTGTAGGAGAAGAGAGACACATCTGGTGGCAGAGAGTGGGAGAAGTGGCTGTCAGTCAGCTGGGGTCAATCCAGAACCAGGTGAAGCCACCTAAGGCTCACCTGGACATCTCCCACTGTGTAGTGGACATGTTCCACCCCAGCCAGACATCCTGAGGAGCAGGAGGGGCTGGACATGAACCATCACGGCCTCAGCCACCTGCACTGCTATGAAAAGAAAGACTTTCACTTCTAAATATAATTTCATTAAGCTATTTTATTCCCACAACTTTTTCACCAAATTTAAGGCTTCAGACATTTACTCTGTTGTTCCAAAGGATCAGTTTAATAACAGAGCACGGCTTCCTCCCCAAACCTTCACAGACAGGATCTGAAGCTCCCAGCTCCCCAGACTGGAAGGTGACTGGCACTCACCCTGCCATGCATGAGGGGCATTGAAGCAGGGAAGCTGGTGACATTTCCAAGGCCACAAGTAGAGCCACCCTCTCCCCCAGCCCAGGCAGGCCCTGGGAGCACACAGGGGCAGAGAAGTTGACATGACAGCTTGGACGAGTCTGTGGGAATCCATTCTCAAAGTCCCAATAAAGGGTTAAATGGCAAGGCAGTGACCCCAGGACCCCCACCCCAATAATTCATCTTTGCATCCCAGAGCCTCCTATTCCAAAGAAATCTTTTCTCACTTATCCCTCCCTGACTGCTTTTTTTCTTCCTCATTTCCTCACTCCAAAATTCCCCTTTTCCCCCATCATCAGCCTTCCCAGCACAGGTTCTTCTGCCAGCCCATGATACCCTGACCCTCCGTCATCTCCCCATTCATCCGCTGACATCCAACCTCTGCCCACTGTGACAAACCAAACCCACACCTACACACACACAGAGGCACTTCAGGGTTTGGGAACACCTGGGTATGAGCTGCACTTATCAGAAACCCAGTGGAAAAGATCTTGGGGGCAGAAAAATAAGACAAATGTAAGAACAAAAGTGGACATATGGTAGCCCTAATAAAGAGTGATAAAGTCCTCTGATAGGGCTGGAATGACTCCCACTTAATTAACAGAGCTTTGGACCAGACTCCAAAGCAGCTCACTCTCCAAAGCTGAGATAAGTCCCTGGCTCCTATTTCCAGCTCTTGTGCTCAGACTGCTCGACAGGGCCCATCCTCCTGCTTTTATTTATATTAGGGAGTCACTCATTCGTAATTCATCTGGGACTGAAGCTCACTTCCCGTGTCAGGATACAGATCGTTTATAAAGCGATAAGGGACTATATTAACATTATAACCCTGTGTTTGGAGATGCACACATTCTCTCTCGAGATGTTTATCGCCAATAAACACAGCAGAAAATCTGACTTCATTGACCTTTGCTTCTCAGATAATTCTCTTTCACACTGTACATAAAATGTGACATTTATTTAATGTAGTGCTGTGCTGGGTCCAGTGGAGTTCAGCACATAACACTGCAGACAACACGAGCTGTAGGTGCTCAGGATGTTTGAAAATACTCCTCTTATGAACCTAATTAGGGGTTTTAGTTGTTATATGTGCCATTAGTATATTTTTACTCGATCGTCAGGAATTTCCCCTACCACCCCAAACCCCAAATTCATTTGTTTTCATTTGAAGAACAACAAAACATATAATTAGCAAGCACATGACAAGACTTCATGATGGATTAACAGCATTTCACAGCTGAAAAGAGAGCTGTAGATAAAAGGCCAATGTTAACAGAGATTCACTCAGTGAACTCAAAATTTCCATCCCATCTCTAATTGCGCTGACATTGTTTTTGCACACTGCATTTATGGAAAGGAGTAACGAGCGCTCATCTTTTATCTTTGAAATGTATTTAAATGCCTTGTCCTCTTCATGACCTGTGAAAAAAAGCACCTTTATATACTAGGCAGGTAAATATCAAAACAGTTTTTCATGTAAGATTGAAAGAACTAGTACAGGTGCCAGCAACAAAGATTGGGCAAGGATGGAAAGTGACATGGGGACACTCTTTGGTTCATATTTTTAGGAGTCTCATTTGCAGGTGACAGGTTTGACTCTACCAGCTGACAGGGAAGGGTGGAGAGAAAATTCAAATGGCATCAGGTGCTTTTACACTGAGCAGCACTGGTAGGTCAGTGGCTCAAGGGTCAGTGGCTCAATGGGTCAGCCCTGTGCACAGCAGGAGCTTCTCCTGGGCTGGGATAACAGAACAAGGCACAGGGTGGTGGTTCCATCAAAGCCCTGATGCTCATGACCTGTTACTTTGGAAATAACAGAGCAAGAAGTGGGGTGCCCGGCTCTGCAAGCCTGAAGGAATGTGACTTCCAGTAAGTGGTCAGCACTCACCTCTAAAAATAGAGGCACTGAAAATCACTGATGACTTTTGATAGTCTTGGCCAAAATCAACTATTTTTAGCCCATCTGTTCCCTCTGAGCTCAGTGCTCTCAGAAAGAATGTATATTTTGGGGGAAGGGAAGGAGGCAGACGTTCTTGTCACAGAGTGAAAGTTGAAACACTTTCATATCAAGAGTACTAAAAAATGACAGAACCACTTAATTTCTTTAAATGGATTTGAGATTGTTGCCAAGTTTTGTGAGCAATTAAATTTAATGCAGGATAAGATGGCAGGGATGAAGGATAATTATATGCTCTCAAAAGCTTGGTCTTTTTGTAAATGAAATGGCCTTAGGGAGTTTTTCAGAAAAGTTTGGGCTCAGCCTTTTAGTTCCAGCAAAGCCAATTGCCAATCGTGGCTCTGCACTGGGCATATGTGACATGGTTTTTAATGAATTCCCTCTCAGATTCCCGTTCAGCTGCCCAGAAAACTTGACAATAGTGTGGTTTTTCTTTGGCAGTTTTGTGCAATCAAACCTTGCCTGATGTGTTCACGTCCCCACATCCCTGCCCTCTTAGCAAGTGGAGAATTCAATATACTGGACACTGGGAAATTTATCTGACAGCTTTTGAGGTGATAGTGCAACAAATGCATCAATGGGAGCACTAATTACAGGTCTTGCTAACGAGCCCAGACCTGTGATGGGTTTGACAGCTCCTAAGGGGTGCCCAGTGCCACCATTCCCTTTGCTGAAAGTCAAGAGAATTGATTAGCTCTGAAGAGACAGGAACTGATCTGTTGGGCACATCAGTGAGAGTGTGTCCAGACAGCATCTCACGGCAGTCTGAGAAAGGAATCTTTAAGAAGATTAGAGGCCCTGCCACAAGGCTCTATCCTTCAGAATTTGAGCACTGACTCATTTTCTTTTGAAGTTATTTGCGGATGTTACATGAAATTATTAATTTATTGCTCTTCAGACAATGTTAGATTATCTATTCACGAAAACTTTTTCACTTTTCAGAAATGCTGTAAACCCATTACTACTGCTTCTCCAAGATCAGTTGTTTAAGAAGCTGGGGGAGGTGATACAATATTCTTTGTGTAATGCTCATTACTGTCTTGATTGGAAAGCCTCACTTAGCCAGACACGTGACAGAGACAACATGATTTAGACAGTTTATTCAATATATCTGATAGTCAATCTGAATGAGTTCCCAGCAATGGAAATTTTAGGAGGGGATGGATTATGATAAAGGTCACAAATGATTAAAACATCATAAGAATGAAGGATTAGCCATTAAAAATGAGTAAATCCCTCGGATCACTCATCTGACGTTTTGCTATCCACTCTTGCAGGTTGCAGTGAGACAGGTTACAAAACACAACCTTAGGCCAGAAACCAACTCGTTGATTCTAAGAGAAGGAAAGAATATTTATGAGCGACTTGTCTAAACATGTGAAAATGGTTTTTTCCATTTTTTAATATTTTATCTTTTTTCCATTTACATCTTTTATTTAATAAATCTATTTTGTGTTATTTTGGCAACACTGTCTCCATGTAAAACATATTTGATTTGCAACTAGCTACAAAAATATTTCCCAAGCACATTCCAACTAGCTGCAAGGATGATAATCTTACAGACATTTTTTCTTTTTATGGGTTAATTATATTTATTTTTAGTTGAATTGCTGGGCTTATCCTTGGGAGCCTGTTGGATCCTGAAGATGCTTGCATTTGCTGTTGGGAATATGGCACAAACAGCAGCACTGAACTGGATAACATTTATCAAGGCTCTAATAGCTTTGTTGTTGGCGAAGAGCTGGGAATGCCATTTTCCCAACCCCACCTACAGATTTCAGGACCTAACAAGCTCTGGAACAAATTTTGCATTTCAGTTTTGTGAAAATGATTTTATCTATTGCTGGAAACCCCTCCAGCACTTTAGAATAAAAAGAGGGGGGAAAAAGAGATAAATATGGTTTTATCTGATACGTGCATTTGTTTCTCCAAACATGGTTGAGCATAAATCATCCTGGCTGGTCCGTGGCATTGCCCAACACTGTATCTGTGCTCCTACAGTGCCACAGAGCTGGGGTGGCCATGCCACCCTCAGCCAGGACAGAACCAGCTTGTACAAGCCAGGTCTGGGCATGGCAGCGTGTCCATGTGAGCCTGGCTGCTCCAGGGAGATGCTCTGATGGCTCAGTCCAGCTGGAGGATCCTTCTCTTTAAGGACATGGATGGTGCCAATGGATCCTGATCAATGCAGCTGGAAGAGTCTCCTGTGATGGCTGTGCTGGGTGGGACCTTTGTGGCACCATAATGTGGGTGACAGAAAACAGTTAATGGGAATCTCATCCTTTCATGATTAAAGGCACCACGTTCTTTTCCGTAGGAAACACTTCAGATTGTGTAATTGCAATTTCCTCTCTAGTTTTCCGCTCTCTTTGATCATTTCCTATCCTTCTTTCTTGAGAGGAGATTCTAAACATTGTTAGGCAGCTTTTGTCTCAGATATTTACATTCAGTAACTGATACCCAGTGCAGAGTCTGCTAATGGCTCATTCAGGAAGGAATATCCTGAGTGTGAGCTACAGTGAGGCTTATATTAATCTTACGTGTTCACAGCTAAAACTGATTTGCTATTTTCAAAGATTCTGATGAATAGTGCCACATTTGAGAAAACAAAAAATTAATAAAGTTTGAGTAGAGATTTCCTGATTAAATATTTTTCACAGGATCTAAGCCTGAAATCAAAGCTTGCTCCAGGGCTGTGCTCAACACGCCAGCAGCATGTTGCAGGTGAGGTTTCCTGTTTGCCCATTGTTTATGATTATGGTGCTTTAAAAAACTAATAATCGCAACAACTTGATGTTTTAACATGTCATAGGTGTCCCATCCTTGAGCCTACCCCTGCAGCCAGTCTCTGTGGCTTGAGAGCTCCAGAGCCAGATGTGGTTCTCATCCCTGTGCCTCGAGTGCAGCAAAGTGTGTGAATCAAAAGTGTTTCTGCTCATTGCCTGGAGAGGTCCTGTGCATTTATATTGGCCTAAGCCACACCAGAATCCTGTTCCCTAAACCTTGAAAACAAATACTCTGGCTTCAGGAAAGAAAATGGATCCACAACAAATGGTGTAGCATTGCTTAATGGTTTCCTGACAAATCCCTGTCTCTGCTTTGGAGCTGTGAAAACAGACGTGGAGACTGCTCTCATTTCAGTCTCAGGAGGAACCTGACAGGTGCAGAGAGAGAGCTGGTCTGGATAATAAAGCCAGAGGTTCAGGCACTGTTAAAAAAGGCTTTCTGCACACTTAGCTCAGCTGAGGACTGGCTGAGTGTCTCACCACTGTGAGAGGAGAATCCTGCACTGCTGGAGTGTGCAGGGCTCACGTGTGCTCAGCTCCCTGGAAAAGGTAGAGAACAGGGAAGGAAGGCAGATTCTCCACTACCTGCGACTCCCCAGGATCACAGGGACACAGAACAGGGGCAAGTGAGATCAGAGGATAATATTCTTGGTTCATTGAAAAGTCTAACAGAACTAAACAGACTCGATCCAACAACCTTAAAAATCAATGGATCCCCTCTTGCTCCAGCAGAGTGACAGAGCTGAAAGGGAGTATCTAAATTAAAAACCCTTCTTTTCCTCTTCAACGAGACCACCTAGGTCCCTCCTCACAATTTGTCTAGCCTGCTCCTGGAGACAGCAGCCTGCACAGTCTGCAGCTGTACTTCCCGACCCTCACCCCTGGGAAGCATTTCCTGATGTCTTGCCTAAAACTCTCCAGCTTTAGTTTAAGCCTCTTGCTTTTGGCCCAATGCACTTGGGTGCAGAGGAAGGCTTTATTTGTAAAATACTTCATAAATTGATAGGAGGTAAGATGGAGCTTTTCTGCTTCCATTGTTACTTACTTACTTTTAACCAGAAATTTGGAGGATTTATTAACTTCCTCGGAGTGATTCAGATAAACCACACAGAAGAGCAATAGGTTTCTGTGGAATGCTTCAGGGAAAAGTAGTTTCATGCACTAGTTAAACCTGGTGTGCTGAAGTCATGGGAAGTTTTGCCATGGAGTAAAACAGAGCCTGGATTTCAGCCAGTGAGTGGCAGATTTCGTATCCCTGTATTTGTGAGGCTCCACTGGCTCATCCATCCTGAGAGAGCCTCAGTGTCTTCCAGGTAAATGCACATAACTGTGGAGCCTCCAATAGGTCTCATTGAGCTATGGCCCCTTCATCTCCCTCCAGGGGAGGGATAAGAGATCTCCTCAAAGCAGGGTTATTTGGGGCTTGATTGATTCACTTGATCTTGATTTTAAGTAGAGAAGAAAGAGCTGAGAGTGTAACTCTCTTACAATGAGAACACAGGCTTGCAGGAAGAAATGAAGAAATACAGATTGTGGAAGAGGTGAAGATTCGTGGCAGAGCACCAAGAGCCTCAGCCCCATCCATCCTTCACCCCAGGCACAGACCAAAAGTCCATCAGTCACAGCAGTTAATTCCTGTCAAATGATTCCAGCTCCCAGCAGGAACCACGGGACCAGCACCAAGCAGAGGAGGTTTGAATCATCTGAGCTTATCACACAGAGGTTTCAGAAAGTTCACATTACAGAGCCCCAATGCATTTTACAGCTTACTTGAAGGAAAAGGACTGAAACATCCAATATATCTCCCATAGCCTGACAACCCAGTAAACACTCCAGCAGGATAACCATGATCCTTAGAACAATGGAAACATTTTAGTTAGAAACTGTAGAAGTTACAAGGCAAAGATTTATGTGCTGTGGGGCAAATAAATATTCAGTTCCCATTAATGTTAATGGGAGTTAAGTGGCTAATTCCCCACACATTATGCTGAAGATTTACTTCTTTGTGTTTTATAGAATAAATGAATTTATAGTCTTCCTGGAGGTTAGACCTGAGAGAAACAAAGAGCTCAGAGTTTACTCCATTTTTATGAGGTCATTTTTTTAAAGCAGGTTTATTCCCTGAACAGAAGGAAAGGTTAGAAGAGCACCAAGTTAAAGCAATCCCCTCCATGGGATGCCAGGGAGATTTGTGGCAGGCATTTAATCCAAACTCACAGACAGAGAGACACGAAAAGATCCATATAAAATGTCTTAATAACAGAAGCCGGAAATTTGTAACAATAATAAAGGCTGACATTTATACAGAGCCTTTCATCCACACATCTACAGCCTGGATTTTGCATTCAAAGGCACTCACAAAATTCTGCTGCAAACCACATGTGATTTCACACTAAGAGGGCAAAATTCATCAAATAGGCTGACTTTGACATTGATGACACAGACAACATTGGGGCGGCTGTTTAATGCTCCTGGAAGGTACTTCAGCATGTTTCCATTTTGAAGCTTAGAGTATTCTCATTAAATTAAATTGATTCTTTCATGTGGTATAGACAGGAATGAGCACCCGTACCTTGATGAACTCATACCTACGCCAGCACTTAACAATCATTCCCTGCATCTCCATGAAAAAATCCCACAGCATTTGTTCTCTTTTTGTTATGCTCCAGTCTCTAAGATGACCCCATTCATTCTCATTTCTGGCTAAAACCCATTTAAAGTCAGTTTTGTGAACAAGTTAAAAGTCACAAGGATCCCTTGCCCAAGATGTGAACAGTACGTCACAGTGTCTGTGCTCAGAGACAACCAAACATTCATTCCAAACAAGCACATTTTTCTCTTCCTCTGTTAAGGACTGCTACACATTTGTGCCGAAACTGAGATTAGAGATTATATATGAGACAATTACACATTTGTTTCCCTTTTGCCTGATCTGAAAAAGAACAGCTTCAGAAAGAGGGAGCGAAAAATTCAGAGCAGTGTTTTCAATAGGGCACAGTAATCTGCCACAGATAAGCAGCAGTCTTTTTTCCTTATTCAAATGTTAAGCTTTCCCAGGAAAATAATATTTTCCCCTGACTGGTCATTCACTCATCTATAACTCCATGCAAACAATTTCTTTTCATTAGCAGGGTCACTCTCACAGCTTCATTTTGGTCAGACATTGCTTTTGTATTGCGTACATTCGTTTGGGTTTTTTTCCTTTTGGCAGCAAAGCAGCCTCTCTCAAGACCTTTGACCGAAAGTCCACACACTCATCTTTCATTAGGACTAAGCTCTCTCAGATCACTTTGTATTTATCAAGCCAAGAGCTGAGGAGGTACAGCAGGATCACATGGACTGGGCACCATCACCAGGTTCTCCCAGTACCCTGGGGGTGCCAAGGCCAGGCTCTGTCTCCCAGTTTCTGTGAGTGCACAGAGGAGGACAAGAGCAAGCACTGGGCCAGAGCACGGCATGAGGGACTGGATGCTCCCCTCCTACCCACGACACTGCTGCTCTTTGGGGGTTTTTCAGTCCTCAGTGACAGCCCTCTGATGAGGGTGATGGGAACCCAAGTCAGGCTTTGGAGGGTCTCTTTCTCTTCCCATCTCCTGTAAAAGCCATGCAGGGAGACCTGCCAGCCAACAGAGACACCTAAATTACATCTTATGTGGAATGGACTTCCCACAGCTAGAACGGATGCTGGAGGGAAAGAAGGCAGCAGAGACAAAGCAGGGCTGGAATGTGATTTCCTTGCATATTTTAAATGTTATTTACTATCTAGTAAAGCTGTTTTATAGCACCCTGCATTTTATTTTCAAACACTTCTATCAGCACTCACTGTATATCAGTCACTATCTGATTATAGAAGTTTTCACAATGGTTTCCGGGCAGCTTTAAAAAGCTGCCAAAGAATTCAGTGCAGCAGAGGTTTGAACTTCATTGCTGTTTTTCACCAAAAAAAAAGCTGAAGAACAAATAACAAAGATGGAAAAAATGGACTTCAATAACATTTGTGAATGCAGTAAGGCTCAAATCATGAAAAAAAAAAAGACCTTTTGGGGGTGGTAGAGTTCAGACAACCTGCTCACAACTCTCTGCCAAGGAGTCATGAGATCTATAGCCCCTCTGGCTTCCTTATTAATTCTTGATGAAGAGCAATAAATAAATGTCGTGTAATTACCAAAAAAGCACGTATGAGACACAGAACAAATATTAATTGTACCTAAAGTAGTCCAGTCAGACGGTATGTGTGCATCCTAGAGAGATGATGGACAGGGAAAGAACAAAATATCTTCATTTGAAAGAGACAACTGACAACTGACATTTGTTTTTGCTGGCCACACGAGAATAGCATTGTGCCTGTACAGATTACTTTTACATTCTCTGCTTCTCCTCGGGGACAATACCTTGTCTTTTTAAGCCATTTAGTTTTGTTGATAATTTTTATTCTTTACCCTAGGCCGTTGGCCAAGGCAAATGTTTGTGTTGTTTTAAAAACTTGAAGTGTATCACTGTGGGAAACTTAAAATATACAGATAACTTCAGAAAGCGTTTTTGAAAAAAATTGTGATAATATCCCATGTTATTTCACTTTCCTTCTGTTAGCTTTACATGTATCAGTGTTCTGGTCCTTCACTGCCTGTTTTTCTGTCCTCCTCCCTTCCCATTCCAAATACATGAAAATACTGATATGGTGATAATTGAACCAAAGCGTCAACATTTCTGTAACGACAAAACTTACAGAAAAAATCAAAACCCTAAAACCAAATGTTATTTTTGTCTTTGAAAGAATGAGTAAGATATGCAGCTGAAATAAATAAAACACTTACAAATGTGTATATTAAACATTAGGGCTAAACAGGGCTCAAAACAGAAATGGAAGGACAGGCAAAACTTAATTGAAAATGACAAAATTAAATAAGGCACAGACTCTGAATTCATAGAGAACATTGGTCTCAGTCAAATGCTACCAGTGCTCTGCTGTGGCTGCTGAGCACATGGGGATTCAAATCAGAAAGATTACAAGTTTGGCTTGTGAAGGCTGCTCAGACTGAGCAAAACAAAGTTAGATGGATGAAATGATCCAAGGACTGCTCAGGACCCACTGAGAAACTTGGGGGAAGGAGCAGAGTGAGGAGGATGGTGTCTGGGATGAAAGCAGAAGAGGATCTTCTACCCTGAGGTTAATTTCTACTGCCCACTCTGTCCTGGAAGTGGATCCTGGCAGGATCCTCCAGCCAGCAGGATACAGGATTTTCACTGTGAAAGGAAATATTGATTAAAGGTGAACCTGATTGCAGAGCCTGTGTGGCAGATCTGAACCAGCTTCACCCCAAGCTCCAGCATCAGGAATCACTCAGGCACCCACAGCCAGCCCAGCCTAGTGACCTGGATGGCTGGACTAGAGGAAGTGGCCCCAGGTTGAGCCAGGGGAGGTTTAGATAAGTTATTAGGAAAAATTTCTTCACTGAAAGGATGGTCAGGCCTTGGAACAGACTGCCCAGGGAAGTGGTGCAGTCACCATCCCTGGAAGTGTTGGATGCGGCACTTGGGACTATGGTTTAGTGGTGAACATGATGCTGCTGGGTTAGCAGTTGGACCCAATGATCTTAGAGGTATTTTCCAAGCTTATTGATTCTCTGATTGTATACTTGTGCCTCAATTTTCATGGTGAGGGAGCTACTGTGTGTTTAGACAAGCCAGGGGCTGCCCTGTCACATGAAAGAGCTATTCATGTGTCTGTTAATCAGCTGGTGATCGAGCCCTTAGGGTCCTCGAGCTAATGGTGGTCCTGGGTGGACCCAAATCTCTCCACCAGCTTGTCCTCACAAGCCACCATAACCTCAGCCCTACCTCCCTTTTCCAAGACACACATGGAGGCACAGGTCCCCTCAGGTTTGTTGGTTTAGGGATGGATGACATTAAAGCAGGATGGAGTTGTGTAATGCAGCTTTACTAAGCATGTGCTTTCTATTTGTCACTGCTTAGGCTGTACTTTCATACACCCAGCCCAGGAGTCCTGCTGAAATCTGCAAAACATTTCCAGCAGCGCAGATGAAGGTCCCAAACCCTCTGCAGGCCAGGAGAGCATCTGGCTGGGGAGGCTGTGCTGGGAAGAAGTCATTTTGATGGAATTAAAGGAAATAGTAATCAGGGTTGTAGTGAGAGCTCTCTTCCTCCCGTTAATGTATTTTGTTGAACAAAGCACAGGAAGCTCTAACAGAAAGCTCCTCTGTGCTCCAGAGGCTCACGGCGCCCGGCATCCTTCGGCTTAGCACAAATCCCCTTTGATTGGGGGCAAAGCGGAGATCCTCCCTCAGCAGCACACAATCCTGGGCATACCCCACTCAATCCCCCCTTTCCCCACTCCAGGGATGCTTTTCCTCTTCCGTACACCTCCTTGAACAGATGATCTGTTGGTGAAATAAAAAGAGAAATGTCAGCTTTACCTCCTTTTCACTGAATTCCACCGCTCCAGCTCTCTTGCTGTCTGTAAGGGTGCTTGGAGCATCTGTTTTTCAGGAATAAGTATTCCATAACCAAGGTCACACACACTGTCAAAGTGCCAGCAACCAGAAAGTTTAAATAAAGTCTTGCTGAAGTAACTGTACAAATATCTTTTTCACAATAATCTGCTCATTGTCTTTCATGCGTTTGCTAATGAGCTTTACCTCCTGTGGAAATTCAATGGGCTCTAGCTGCACAATTTTCCAGGATTTGAAAAATGTATCAGTTTTGCTGGAATAGGAGCTGGTGTTTGTTTTTCTGTGGTGAATTTTGTTTTTATTGCTCTAACTGCAGCTTCAGAAAATGAAATGTCTGTCAAAACAAATCAGGAGTAGGAATGCTCCAGACTTGCATTTTTGGCACCGTTCTGCAACATCAAGTGTTCATCATCTCGACTCTTAAATGCTGAACATGGTTAAAATGAACTTCAAGATCAAGACTGAGTAGATGTCCCATTAATTATGTTTCAATGTGTTGTAAGCTTCCAAAGTGGAACCCGAGGCCATACGGAGCTTTCCTGATGCCAAAGCCTGAGGGCTTCTCCAGCTCTGCTCTTGCTGCTTTAGTCACTCTCCACACATTCCATCCCCACAACTCACTAAGAGCAGAGGGGACCGGAGGAATCCCAGTTTTGCAAACATGTGCCACATTAATCATATTCTCAGGGCCAGTGCTCACAGCACTTACACTGGGAAGGAAAACACGCATTACCACGGGGTTTTTAGGTGTGCAGTGCAAGCATGAGGAATATTTGCAGGTCCCAACAAATGCTCTCAAAGCACCACAGTGCAGTGAACTGAAGTATCTTGGATTAAGAGCTGATTATAAAAGCAGGGATGTGCAAACACAATGTGTTTTGTCTATGAAAATGAAATTATGTCAACTTTTAATGGAGCACAAGCAATTGGTGTGCATGAGAGTTGGTCTGGTACACGTGTCCTCCTCAGCATAGCCCATGATGTGGGGCTAGAGCCTGCATTGGACATGATCTCTGTAGTAATGCCAAATATTTTGAGTGTAGAAAGTCTTCAGGTAGTTAGTAAAGAAATGTTGAAATGAATGAAAGCTGTAGCATTGTCATGATACTGGGGTTCAATGCTGATAGTGCTGAAAACTGGTCATATTTATGATGTTACTTATTAATAATTAATTTCCTAGTTGGTAATAATAATGATAATAATAATAATAGTAATAATAATAATATCTATCAAATATCAACCATGAGCTACTAGTTGTGCAAAAACACGTGTGCTCCAGTTTGTGTGCCTCAGGACAGCCAGTACAAATTTTAATGTGCAACTTCTGTGTCCACAACTGAGCAGGTGCCTTCAGAGAAATGTGGGTGAATACTTTCCTAAACAAAAAATAAATAATAGAAAGCACAGGTGGGCTGCCTTGTTTAATGTTTTCCACATGCAGAATCACAAAGTCCAGAGATTATTAAGGGGAAAATTATTCTATGTCAACACTACTGCAAGTTTTAAAGGCCAAAATCCTCTCGAGTCTGAGCTCAGCCATGAGAATGTTCCCTCCATGAAGAACCACAGTTCTCTGGTAATAACATAACGGGGAGGATAATGCTTTGCACTTGCCCAGGGCTGCATGGGAAGTAGCAAATGAGGACAGTGCGTCTAGAGAAAAACAAACCCCAGGCTGGGCTCCAAGCCAGCTCTTCTGCTCACCTGCATCTGAAAGCAAGCACAAGCATTTTCTAAGAAACATTTTATTGCAGCATGAAGAATTGAAATGTGAAGAATCCCGAATAATTTTTTTGGGGTAATTTTAATTCATCCCCCCTGTCCACGTGCATTCTGATGCATTTTTACCAGTCCATCTTGCTTTTCCTCCATGCATTCCACATGTCAGTGTGGTGGCAGCTCATGCTTTTTAACCAGGTGCATTACTGGGTCACACCCTGAGTCAGCTCTGGGAGGAGGCACCCTCCAGAGGGACACTTTGAACCAGGGCCCATAGCTCCAGTGAATTTGGGGCCACAGCTCCATCCCAGCTCCACAGCTTCCCTGGGCCCTCTCTGCTGGGTGCTGGGCCCACATCATCAGCATCATTCTGGGATTTAGGGGATATCCCAGACCAGACAGTTAAATTTTGAGGTGGCCGCAGACACCACCCCTGTCTAGATCTGTAGGATGGATCACGGTGGCCCCTCTGGCCAGGTCCTGCCCTCCAGCAGCACAAGGAAGGGAATGTTGACACAAGGGGTTGTACATCACCATTCCCAAACACCATCCAGGCAGCATGGCTGGGACATGTGGAAGGAGAAGGGTGGCCAAGAGAGGCTCTGCTGGCCATGCTTCACCTCTGGCCACCACCCCTGGGGGTGCTCAGTCCCACTACAGGTCAAATGGTCATCCTGAAAAATCAAGAGTAACTATTTACTGCTCCCTCCCCTCTCTGCACTGAGCTGAACAAGTGTTTGGACTGATAGAATATGCTTAATCTTAGGAGAAGAAGTATCTTTATTAGTTTGTGGCAACATTTTTCTTTCAACTTCCATTCACCAGGTTTTGTGTGCCTTTAGATGGTGTTTTATTACAATTTTTAGATGTTAACATAAATCCTGTTGTTCAGCATTATAGCTCAACTGATCTTATTTCATTAATTCTTATCTTTGCTCCTGTGGATTTTATTAATTTCTATCAGTGTATAATTAGATTTTTAAGAGCCATCATTAAATTTCTAGCATTTGAAATAGTCCTCAGAGAGTTGCCCTGTAAATGTGACCGTCTTCAAGCACTTTTCCCTCTTAATAAGGAGTGCTGTAAGATCTTTTGTTTTATTCATGAAATGTCACACTGTCTAATATCACAGCACTACATCACATAACACATCCAGCTCTGTAGCAGTAAATCCCTTTATGTTTCTACATCGGATTGCAGTTTGCAATATTAATGCTGCAAGTAACATATAGTGACAACTGAAACTTTCAAAAGAACATACAATTTCCATTCCAGACACCCACTATCATTCCCAGTAATGGGAATCCAGTCTGAATGGATGTCTTTAGCAGACTTTAACAGCACGACTGTCAAAGCACCAGTGGTACTTGTGAAACCACAACTATGCAGGTAATCTGTGAATAGTGAAACATTTCCAGGAACTTTGACTTTTCCATTCCAAATCTTCATTTCCTGTTACTTCTCCAAAATACATAATAACAACAACAACAATCAGAATTATAATAACAGTATTGGTTAATGGCAGAGTAACTGTGAAATGTCTTGCAGTAATGCAGCAGTGCCCAACTACATTTCTGTACGTACCACAGCAACCCATCTTGTCTAAAAATACCAAAGATTTGATGACTAAACCATGGATGCCATCAAAAGGCAATTTTGATTTTAGCTCTTGAAGGTCTCAGAGGTTTTCCCACTTCTTTCTGTGCCACCAGGTTGCTGCCTTCCTACCAAGTGACCCCTCCACTGTACCCTCAGTGGAAGTCCCTGCCCTCAAGATTTCAAATCAGGTTTATCAGTCTCCTTTTACCTCACCAGAAATAGCTCAGGCATCCGCATATAAGCTGTTCCTGCCCTGCCTGCAGCTGGACTAATCTCTGAAAACGTAAAAGAGAAAATGAGGGGTAGATGTTGAACATGTGGCTGTTGAAATTTAGAAAAAAATGTTCAAATGAAGATGGGCCCATCCCCTCCTCCTCACACGCCGCAACCACAAGTTTAGATTTGTCCGAGTTCTGGCTTTTCCCAAGGCCTCATTCTCCATTAGGAAGTTTTATCCTTTCTCTACTAATTGTTTATACAGTTAATATAATTGCAAATCCTCCCAGCTGCCCATGAGCTTCCCACAGCTTCCAGTTCCCACAAGACCCACATCCCACCATCTCCAAGCCCAGCCACGGGGATGGCTGAAGTCACATTGGCCTCAGCCGGTCAATAATTCTGCACTGGGTATTACCCATTTCTTTCACACCAAAAGGATGTTCCTACGAAGCCGACTGACCCCTGCCATGCTGGGGGGAGGCACATTCAGTTCATCAAAACTTGCAGGTGAAGAGCAGCCACCATCACAAAACCTGGCTCAGCTGCACCAGGCCCATGTGTCAGCTCTGCTTCTGTTCCCCTGCTGCTGAGGAAAGGTTGGGTTGGAAAGCTTTCCAGCACAGGGGTTTCTAGCACGCTACAGTCTGTCTTTAGGGCTGCTGCTGGGCTGGCAGAGCTGGCTCCATCCTCTGTGCTGTGTGAAAATTGGGATGGGGACAGGCAGCAGAGCACCAGCCAGGAGTGCTCTGCTCAGCCCCGGGGCTCCTGTGTGGGAGAATCCTCTATCACTCCACACAGGCAGTGCCTTGGCTGCTTTCTGCTGCCTCAGCAGAGAAACAAACCTACTACCTGGCCCAGAGTCCAAGGATTTAGCCCATAAATCTCAAGGCTTTGATTAATTCCTTTCCTTTGATTTTTTTTTTTTTCCCCCTTAGCAGATGTTAACATTTTCCAAGCAGTTACATGTTACCTTGCTGAAGTGCAAGGAAAATAGAAACCATATCTGAAGTGACACATAGGATAAAATAAAACAGCAGACACTGGTTTAATGCAGCAATCGAGATTAGATAAGGAGCATATGCCCAAGGCTGGATCTGAGAAATTAGCAGGAATGCAAAAGACATCTTTAGCACGTGTTTCTGATGTAAAGTCACTTTCACTCAGAGGGGAAATCTGTTGTGTGCTAATACCGATATTTTCTTCTCTGATCCGTCAGGTGAAAACATATTGGAAGAGGCAGGATAATAGCATTTCACCAGCAGCACAGTTCTCTTCTTGCTAGAAATAGATTTATTGTGCCTTCTCAGTCAAAACTGATAGCATCCAGCATCCTCCCATTTACCTCTCACTGCTCCTGTCATCTGGCATTTTTCTATAAACAGACAATGATTTAAGATTTCAGCAGAAATTAAATCATTTTGCCTGGTAGAGGATGGTAAGCTTTGAGGCTGTGCAATCCTGATTATACAGATTTAACATGAAAATACACCATACAGCTAAAACTTGCTTCCTTTCTTTCCCAAAATTTAGCAATTCAGGAACACAGTTGTTTTCATCAGCCATTGTCACGATAATGGTGATCAGGAAAGGACATATTAGCCATGCTTAAATTATTTACTTGGAAAAGTATGTTTTAATATGGAAGTCCTATAATCGAATTTGGAAATAAAGGTTTTCATGGTACAGTCTGTAGCTGACATGTGGCAGTACAGATGTACCTGAGAGTTCAGAGAAATCTGGGATTCTTACTGAGATCAGCAATCCCAGTCTCAGCTGCTCTCAAATAAACAGTTTTCATTGGGAATCTTATGAGTTTGCCAGGCAAAATTAGAAAAAGTTTATTTCCATTTTTGAGGGGCTGTACAGAAGGGATGGAGGTTGTTCAGAACAGGCTGTGGATGCTGTGGATCCAACAGGCAGAGACTGCTCTGTCCTCCTGACTCAGCCTGTGGAGGAGCCCCAGCCTCCCTCCGTGGGAGTCTGGCAAGATGAGCTGTCTATTTTAGGGACTCAAATTAAAGCTAAACAGGAGAGAATACTCCTACAGACACAGAAATTTCTTGCGAAAGAGTGGCTGAACAACCGGACCATTTCTGCAATTATTTCTGCGTATTTTTCAGTTATATTTTGTAGAGCCTCTGTTGTTTTGCAGTGTGGTTAAACACATGCATGAGGCATCCATCCCACCTGGCCAGCCCCGAGCACTGCTCTCAGACCACTCCTCTCTCTGAATTCCCAGTTTTATGTCTATGTTATTCTTTCATGCAAGAATCAAAGCACTCCTGTAGCACACAGGTTTCCACAAGGCAGCCAATAACCTCAGATATGTGATGCTCACCTGATGCTGCTTCCAACATATCAAAATCCCAGGGCTGGAATATGAGACTTCTCCCTTCTCCCTTCCCACTAAAGGGCATCACAATCCATTTTTTATAAGTTTGTATACTCCCACACAGCCAGGGCAAATGTGGTGCTGCTCTGGTGTGTGTGTGTATCTCATAAAAGAAATTATTTTGCCAAAGAAGCCCCACAAATTATAGCCTAAGGCATAAAAAAGAGAGATCTAGATCCCAACTCAGATTTAGATGTGAACACACTGTGATCAAAGATCTTGGAACTAAAGATAATTACACCCCACTGCAATGATCATTGCTGCTTTAAAAATAAATCAGGCTGGTTAGAATCTTTTCACTGAAAGCATTTCCAAAGCAAAAAATGGGAGTTGGATCCAATACAATTTTTGGAAAATGCTTTTTTTTTTAAATATTAAAAAAGATATTAGATATCTGAAGATTGTTGTATTAATTACATTTTCACTTGAAGCAGAGATAAGGTTGACATTTGGTTACCTTTAGAAGTCTCCCACTAAACAAGTGAAAAAATGTAAGCAGAAAATGTTCAGTTAAAAATTTTAGAAGGAAAAGAACACAGCCTGGAAAAAAAATAGAAAAAAGAGCATGACTGGAGAAAAATAAGCTTTTAAATTAAGAATTATAGGATTACCTTTTATTTATAAAAGCACAGGTTTTAAATAGACATCAGCCTTTAAATGTCTGAGCCCATCATGTTGTCACCTGTACGACTGTAGCTCCATTGTTGGTGACACTGTCTGGTGACACACTGGGGTTCTCAAGTGTGAATGTCTCACCACGTGAGTTATGGAAATTATTCCTGTCATGCACAATACCTGCATTTTATAAATTACATGGATGAAAATTGAAATTCCTGATTACTCTAAGCACAAAATTACAGGGATAAATTTAGCAACTCTTCAGATTTTCAGGGTTCCTACACCATCAATCCCTCTCTCTCCTCCTATTATTACCACATTAAGTTAATAAGCCCATAGCCAGGAGAACCATCACAAACAGAGTCAGCTGGTAACTAATATAAATAATTTATTTCAGTTCTGAGATTAATCAATATATGACCTAATTTTTGTAGCTGAATTTTCCTCTATGTTCAGAAACTGCAGAGAATCTCAATGGCCACTTCAAAATCCTATTTAAAAATTGAACACTCGAGATCATATTTTCCAAACCTGCCCAGTCTGTCTCTCCTAATTAATGATGTGGTGCACTAAAATAGATTGCTGTGTATTCTGCAGAGTGTTGCTTGAAGTTTGACTTGTATGAGTGCCATTGGCTTTCACGGCTGTTGCCATGAAAACTCCGAATCATTGTAAAAAAAATAGATGCCTGTGCAGCAGAATAAAGGCAGAAGTAGCAAGTAGCACACAGAAATGCATCTGCCTAAGCAAGTGTGCCATCGCTGCTGTGCACCAAAGGCTGCTCCTCCAAACTGGGCTCCAGCCAACAAGAGAAATGACAGTGATGAGGTTTTGTGCCGTTTAATCCTCAGCCCTGAGCTCGGCAGCAGAATTAGCACCAGCACCTTTCAAATCTATCCAGCAGAAAGGAGAGGGATGAGTCATTTTGCAGGAGAAGTCTAAAACCGATCAGCTGAGAACCCTTGTGATCACAACCCCTCCTGTGGCCCTTCCATGGCCACCTCAATGTCCCCATGAGGAGGCCAGAGGCCCACAGGAGCTGGCAGCTTCCACAAGAGCAACATGTGACCACAGATTCTTTTTCTGGTGGATCTTTTCACAACTGAGTTCTGTTTAAAACCGTCCAGCTGCAGAATCTTGGCAAGCGGGCTGCTCCACAGCACAGGCACTAACTCAGTTGTCACTCTGGACACAGGGCTTTTGCACAGTGTGACATCTGCACTGATGGATGATGTACCCAAACACTGTGTCTATGTAACAAATGCATATGAGTGAGTAAGCACATTTCATTCCCAAAAATCATGCCTAGGAGGATGAGAAATCAACAAGCACATTGGGGGAGAGAGGTCAGGGGAGGGAGCTTTTCTCATTAACCCTTTAGCTTCTGAGAAGCTGAAAAGAGTAGTCCTTTAGTCAATGCACAGTCAGCTGAAGATCTCCATTGCCTTTCTCCTTTCCGTCCATACCAGCACCTAACAATGCTGATATCGAAAAACACGTTGTGACTTTGTGTAGGTAAGAACCACTGTGGTCAGTGTCCACAGATTCTGGCATATTCTGCCCTGCTGGTCACAGTTTTGGCTCCTGCCCCTGAGCCACAGTGCGCAGCAGAGCTGTGGCAGCATTGCACCTCTATCAGTCCATGCATGATTTAATTCAGCTCGTGCCTTAAGTAAGGACCCACACAGATGAGAGTGTGGTGAAACCTTGCACACACACACAGGTCAGCAGCCCTGGCCTCCAGATCCTGCTGGTCTCTTCAGATCCCTCGGGGTTCATTCCAACACAGCTCATCCACCTGTGTGCCACAGGTTAGCCACTGTTGCTTGGGAATCCTGGTGTCCTTTGTGCTTGGGTTATAAGGCACAGCTCCATGTACAGCCAGCGCCTCTCTTTTCAGATCCAAATGCCCTCAGGGCCTCAGAATGGTGAGTTTACTGTTTCTGAAGCAATCTGCCATATTTACTTTGCCACTGCTTATCCTTCTGACAGTGTTTCTTCCTGCAGACCACAAGGAGAAGCCTGGCTTCCACAGCTGTCCTAAATTCCCAGTCCCTACAGGTCACCTATCCTTTTCCTCCCCTATTTTTTGTGTTCCATTTCAATGGCTTCTTAGGGAGGGGCAAATTCTCTCCCTTCTCTCCATCAGCACATCGTCTTCCTCTTCCCCATCCCACTGGCTGAGGCAGGAAGGGAGCAGGGCACCAAGAGCAAAGTGAGCCCTGAGGCATGTCTGGCACAGGAGCAGCCCTTTCTGCTGTGTGCTATGCCCAGAAAGCTCTCTACGGCCATAGGGTGGTCCAGGATCCATAATCTGAGAAACACTGACAGGGAGAAACAGGCTTTCTCTGTTCCACTCCAACACCATTTGGTGTTTTCTCTTACAGGCTGTTCTCTCCACCTCACTGCACAGAGAAAACACCCCAGAGTATCCTGTTCAGAGCCACTTCCTTGCCCTACATCCCAGTGGATGCAGCTTCTGAAAGGAAGCAGTCGGCAAGGATGGAGTACTTTTGGGAATCATTCCCAGCATATGGAGACTGCATTCTGCAGCAAGCAAGGGCCGTTCCCTCAGCAAGTGGAAAATGGGCTTCACCTCCCTGTGGTCTCCCTGTGGTTTGCTTCCCTTGCGATATTATTTTTGAACAGCAGGCAGGAGCTCTGCGCTTCTTGTTCTGTTTAGTAAATCCAATAACCAAACCTGGCCCACTTCTGGGTGGTCCTTGCGAAATACCCGAAATCCAGGCCAAGGCCATGTGATATAATAATCATAAGAAATACAGGGATTGCTTTGACAGATACCTCAAAATCAATTTTTCAGGAAATGGGATGTTTCAACCAATGTGTCCATTCCATACGGATTTTTTTTCCCCATATTTCTTTTACTTATCCACTGCCTCTGTCCTTCATTCCAGTAAAGCCAGAATTACCAGTCTGGAAAATGAAGATCACCGGCGCATGATGCTTGACTTGGTCTTAGGCTGGTAGACGTTAGACTGCACAAAATGCCTCCCAGGTTCAGGAATTCAGATCTGGATTGCTGGGCAGCCCGACTGCTTTCATGACCAAGAAAAAGAAAGAGAGATGTAGAAAGCCAGCCATAAAAAGCCAGCCATGAAAACCCAAACGTAAGCATGGTTTCCTTTTATTTTCCTGAATACTTTGTGGGTACAGTCAGTGCTCGTGGACTGATCCGGGCAGGCAGGGATGCGGAGCACGGAACTCTGCCCGGCTGCCGGGGCTCTGCCAGCGGCTCCCTGGCAGCTGCCGCTCCGTCCCTCCGCGGGGCCCCTGCGCTCCCGCTCCCCGGCGCGCTCCCGCTCCCCGGCGCGCTCCCGCTCCCCGGCGCGCTCCCGCTCCCCAGCGCGCTCCCGCTCCCCAGCGCGCTCCAGCCCCGATCCCGGTGCCTGCGCTCCATCTCTGGCCCCGCTCACCCACATCTGCCCCAGCCCCTACAGCATCCCTGCCCTCCTGCCTCTGCAGCAGCTTCTGGAACGTGTCAGCCCCCGGGGCGCAGAGGGTGGTGTGAGATGGGTTAAGGGAAAGGAAAATAATCTCCTTCAGCCTTCGGAGCTGAGATGTGCGACCAGGAGCAGAGGCCGCTCACAGACTCTCTGTGCTGCCTGGTCCCTTGCAGAAGCAGGGTCAGATCATCAGCCAGCTCATCTCCCTGCCCATTGGGGATGTCCCTAAAAGTGTTTAACTCTGAGGGAAAATAAACATTATGTTGCATCACTTACACACTCCTTCCCAGCTACCAACTATTAATGGTGTTGTAACATCTTTTCATTCACAGCTTTTTGGTACTGCATTGTTTATACACAGTCTTTTCTGGGAGAACAGGAACCCAAGCCTCTTCAGATGGAGAGGACAGGCTGGCCAGAGACACTGTAGTAAATTCCTGCTCTGATAGCAATCAAAGGAATAATTATTTGGAGCAGAAAGTCTATTCCTTCTTAAGGGCCTGATCCAAATCACATTACATCAGATGAACTTTTCTATTTTCTTCATGTGCCAATGCAACAGCACCTAGTTGGATGTCTATGCTCTTATTTGTCACTGTCCTGATTTAATTAGTTGCCATAGAATTAAAAATACTGGTTTAATCCATGCTCACATAAATATCAATCATTCTTGTCTCTTTTCATAAACACAGGCCCTAATTCAAGTACCATAATTTTGCACTGCAAACATAGCCAAAAACGTGATAAAGGAGAATTTCATGATCTGTATGTTGGCCGATACAGAAACAGCAGAGCACATGATCAAAGCAGAGCAGTGTGACTGATTTACTCCCAGCTCCTGCAATTTTTGTGAAATGTGTCTCGAGACATGGGATCCCATGAAGGGAGCAGTTGGTGCTGGGAAGAAACAGCCACCATTGCAGGAGATACATGTCCTTCCACTCCTCCTGGCATGGATATCCATGTGGATATCCGTGAGGATAGACAGTCACTGGATGCCCTGTCATCTCCTCCTGACCTGGGAACCCAGCTGTTAAATGGTGCTTACTGATAAGCTTGGGGTTCAACACCCCAACCCCACAAAACCTTCCACCCACTTTCACCTGGCACTTCACAATCCTGCTGCCCTTTCTTTGCCACATTACTTTCCCACAGAGCTGCCCCTGCTCTCTCAGCATGTAAATAATGTAAAAGAGACCGTTCTTGTTGTACTCAATTACTGAGGGAAATGGGTTTATGGTTAATGGACCAGGTGGGACTCAGGAGATGTGACTTCAGTTCCCAGCGCTGCCACACACTTTCTGCACAACCTCAGCTTCCCACACAGCCTTGTCACGTTCCCCCAAGGCCAAAGGAGAGGACCAGAGCAACAAACATGATTTCAAACAAGCCCAGGGTGCCAAATGCCCTGGCACAGGGGACACCAACACACTGCTGCCCACACACGGCCCTGTGCGAGTGGGGTCACAGCCTGAGCGCAGACACTGCGGTCCCTCCTTGTCCTCAGCAAGGAAACTGCTCCCCAGGATTCCTGACTGCAGTGATTCAGTGTCTGTTCCCTGGCACCACCTCGGACCGAGCCAGCCGGGCCACAGGGAAGCCAAGGACAAACTGCGATGGAGGGAGCACGGGTGTGAGGACAGAGAAGGGTTTGTGTAACTGCACAGGCAAAAGGTCAAAGCTTTTGTTAAAAAAACCTGTAAACAATTACAGTAGCCATGAATATTGGAGGTATGAGTGCAGCATTAATATTTAGGGGAGTGGAGGAAGGAAGACAGAGAGATGAAAGCTGAACACCTTTTTGAACCTCAGCCAAAGCTTTATCAACCATATAAATAAGAGAACATATCCTGCTCAGCGAGACACGT
This sequence comes from Falcunculus frontatus, assembly GCA_013398115.1. Taxonomy (NCBI): domain Eukaryota; kingdom Metazoa; phylum Chordata; class Aves; order Passeriformes; genus Falcunculus; species Falcunculus frontatus. Next base: position 407,524 of record VZRV01007664.1, read on the forward strand.
ATTCACCCTGTTTCATTACATTCTGTTCTGTCCTCAGTCATGATGGATCCTGCTGAGACTCGTGTTTAACAGTTCCTTCCTGGAGTGGCTCGAGCAACAACAAGAAAAAAAATATTGTGAAAGTCACGCCCCATTGAAATTGCATCCTAAAGGGACCTGGTGAGCACGGTAATTACCAGAATGACTGTGAGCACCAGGGCCACGCTTGGCTCAGAGGCTGCTCTACGTGTTAAAATTAAAGAGGACTTTAAGCAGATGCAAGGAAAGTGGAAATTAGGGACCAAAGTGTAGGCTCAAGAGCGATTCATCATTCCTGATAAGGAGCCATTAGGCTGGACTGTGATGGGAGCAGGACCCGGGGAAGCTGGCAATTTTAAGCTTACAAATGCAGAGTAATCCCCCTGTTTTCAGATAATGGAAAACTGCATTAACCTTGTGATGTTTCTCTGGTGGCTCCAGCACATTCCCCCTCTTACTAGCCTCTCTGCTACTTTTTTTTGCACCCTCTGATTTCTGCAGATTCTGATTTCCACCCTCCATGGCCAATCCCAAAAGGTTTGGTAGGCGAGGTCCGAATCCAGCCCCATGTTATTTCAGCCGGAACAAGATTTCTGGCTTGTTTTAGCCATCAGCATAGCCTTGACATGCTTTGACTTGCTTGCACCAAAAATGTAAACAGCAGCCCTAAGTAGAACAATTAACATTGTGTCTCTGCAGATGTTTGTTTCCCTTGAAGGAGCTTGGAATTTGAGTGGGGAAAAGCAGGGTAGGCAGCGAACGGAGGCTAATGCAGTCTGGGGCAAACTTCCCAACTGGAGTTTTATAAACAGCTCAAGCTGCTTCCCTTTCTATCAGTGATGTCACTGCTAACCTTAGTTTGGGCTGCAGCATTGCTATCCATCATCTGCCAGCTGCTATTCCTTCCCCACTGTATAGCAGCAGGAATATGTGAGGGCGGCCGGAGTCCTGACGAGTTTCAGCTTCATGCGAATTGAAGCCAATAAGCTTCAGATTCCCTGGATTTTTCATACAAATTATCTCACCCAAGTCTGCAGATAATGCTGTCTAACAGTTGTAGGTTATAATTTCCAAACAGGGAGATAACCTTCATCGTGAAGCAAAAGCAAAAATGCCATTAGCAGATAGAGAGGTGATTTAACTCAACCTAACCATTTGCTCACAAGTCTGAATTTATGTCACTACTTGTGATGAAATGAGTGTTTTCTTAGATAGATATGGACGACTAACACAGTGCAGAACTCGGCAATCTTCAAAGGACTCTGAGTTTTAAATTCCCTAGCTAAAGTCAAACATTTGTCTTTCTTATCACTTTCACTCAAAGGATGTGTTTTTGCAATATTACATCAGGTTCATTTGCCAACAGAAGAGGCCAAAAGGTGATGTCCAAGAGATGAATGCTGCCTTCACTTACATGACAGTAACCCATCAGCTGCACTGGTATTACTCTGGGATTCCAGTGAAGGACTTGACAGCAGGACCCTAACACCCTGCTAGAACATTTCTTATATCACCATTGCAAGAGCTCCATAAATCCAGCTCTTTCCAGCTGAGACATTTCAGAGGAGAGCTCAAAGTTGAGGTGATCAAACAGCCAGCAAAGAGGTGACCGAACAATGAACAGCAGTAGGACACTCGCCTTCCTTCCCCTGCCAAAAAATCGTGTTAGGTCAGAGTAATATTAAATGCAGAGTTATTCTGTGTCTAAACTGATTTTGTCTGCAATTATATCCCTTTGCAGCATGAGACCGGGAGGCTTTGGGAGCAGGACATATTCTTTAACAGATCACTTGCATTTTCTCATTCTCTTCTCAAATGCCAGCACCTTGGCTGCTCTTGTATCCTCCTTTAAACTCTTTCTGAGCCAATCCTGTATGATTCCTCGCTGTGCTGCTCTCATCCCTCGACAGGCCATGAAAATCAAAGCAGATTTCATTTGCTTTGGAAGCAGATGTCTTGTGAAAAAGCTTCTGTCTGTTTAGCAGCATGGCAGATTCATTCCTCCAACAGTCAAAAGGCTTTAATTTAGTGAGGTCACACAGTCAGAAATTGGCCAATTGAATGCTCACCAGAGAACCTCTGCATAAGCCTGATGTGATTCCACAGGACAGAGAAGTACCTGCAGCATCAGGTAGAATAGTAGAGCAGCTCTCATTACTCAAACACAGTGAGGTGGTTTCACTGCTGAACATTGTTATTATTACATACAGCAAAGGCTGCTGAATCAGTTTGACTTTCCTGCAGCCTCCCGTGGGGCTCACAGCAAAGGCAAATGAAGTGAGCAAAGAGGGATCGTGGGTCCGGACTGCCTCAGGCGCAGGAAGGGCTGAAGGTGAGTGACTGCCTTATGCAATACATGACTGCAAATCCTGCCCTGGTCGTTTGCCACTTTCCTACCAGGATAAACAAAACATGTCCCTACTCAGTTCATGCAATTTTCCACAACACCCTGAACTCTGCAGGTGACAGCCTGGGTGAGGGAACAGAGACAGCTCTGCACACACTCTGATGGGATTGCAATACACTGTTGTGACAGGTGGGGATATTTGTCAAAGCTATCTCTGTATTGGAGGATTTGAAGTGTTTCTTACCTGAGGCTACCTGCTAATAACTACTGCTATTCTTTGCGACTGCAAACACCTTCAAAATTAAGGCAAAGTTCCAGCTGAGTGTGATGTTCAAACTCCAGCTCCAGTGTTAAGGTATGTGAAGAATTCATTCAACCTACTCCTGCATCTTGTTGAACAGAGATGTTTTCATGCCCATAGTTTCTGGACAGTTGTGTCGAACCTTTGGCTATACCTAACCAAAGACCTGCCTAGACCCAGATGCATCACTGGGTAAGTGAGGTTGAGTCATGCCAGTGACTCCACGGTAACATTAAAGAAGGCAACAGTCTTTGCATCACAAGCAGCCAGCTTTGTGGCTAGAGACAGATGGACCAACTGGGAATACCTGGGCAAGGATGACCAGAAGGCTTCTGCATGGAAGAACCTAAAAGAAGGCACTCTAACACAGTGAATTTAGCCATCACTAACACTTATTGAGTGCATCATTAGAAACAAAACCAGAAGTAGCTGTAATTCCAGTCTCTGCACTCCCTGTCTTCAAAGAGCTTCCAAAGGCAGCTTGAATTCTTCACCCTGATGCTGGCATGCTTGGAGTAACATTGGAAACCACTGCTGGCAGTCGCTGTTATCACAGCCCCAGCTCCCCACGCTGGCAGCAGCAGGAACGCGGCTGTAACTGGATCTGTCCCAGCCCAAGAGAGTCTGGGCAGCCCCACTCCCTGCTCCACTGCACAGCGGATATCTGCCCTGCACACTAACTATAGACTTGATGAAACATTATCATACATGAAGGACTAATTAGGTGTGCTGGGCCATTAGCCATCTCTGAACATTGACTGATGAAAAATGTAATTAATGGCAGCTTTCATAAACAGACTGCAGAATGGAGAATTGAATTAAAAGGAAAACAGCTGTTGCTAATGGAAATAAGGGCCATTTCTTGATTAAAATATCTGCCTGTCTTTCCGTGGGAGTTTTTCCAGAATGGTGGGATGGAAGAGTGTAACGAGATCTGGGAGCAGAGAATCTGCAAAGCTTCCTGCTGAAGAAAGTACAACTTCTCTGGCTGGTGAGTCACAATGTTTTCCTTTTGCAGATTGGAGCAGGGGAAAGAACCATACAATTGCCTTGTTCATCTTGCTGCCAGTCTGAACAGCTTTATAAACCTTGGGGATCAACCCTGACATGTAGGAATCCAGCTCAGCTTTAACATAATGTGATATTTCATTTTACATGAACCCACAGATACAGGAGGGTCTAGAATTCAAAAGCTACTTGCTAAGGCCCTACGCAGTAGCACCGAGCTCTGAATCCAGGAGGCATCTCCACAAATCCCACTTAAGCACATCTATTGATTCTGACACCAAACTTCAGCAGGAATACGCAGCTGAGAACATCTATCAAAGAGAGACTTCCACCCAGAGACAGCCACTAGGGACTCAATAAAAGTTTGGTGACATGAGTGAAAAGGTCTGAATGATGGAAAATGTCTGAATCAAGATTTTTTCAGGTCATGAGGCCTTTCCTTCATGCTGTGATGACTCTGATCCCCTCTGACAAGAAACACTGCAGGATAAACCTACAGTACGGAAGAGTTAACATCCAAATTTTCATAGAGACTGAGCAACACAGCTTCATCTGCCTCCTGTGACAGAAATCACACAGCAGTGGGGTGAAAGCTTTCTGAGTTTCTGAAGCCATTTACTTCTACATTTACTTCATTTAGCATAAAAAATTTTCATTGTGCTTCCAAGTGCCACTGGGACCTGCGTGTCAGTGGACGCGGCCTTCTCAGTTTTACCCCATGTGTTTGAGTGTGTCCTCTCCACGGCTCAAGGATGCTTTAGTGTCTCTTCATATAAAGTCTTGAACAATGGGTTTGTTTCCCTGGGAGGGCACGTGCTGCAGATGAATTTTGGTGCTTCACTGTTGAGCAGCTCCCTGTAGATCTGCACCCCATTGTGCACCCGGAGCAGGAGAGCTCTGCTCTGCTGTGCTGACTCCATCAGTCTTGCTATGCTTTGTCCAAAATGAGAGATCTTTTCCATCACTGATGCCCGAGAGCTAAGCCCTGGAAATCCCAAGCCCCACAGAGCCTGCTGACAAGGAAATACGTGCTCCACCCCACCTGTGCCCTGAGGAATGAAGGCGCATGAAAGGCTGCGTTCAGGCCGCATTATCAGATTCAAAGTGGAAACCAAAGAGAGAGAAAGGTCTGAAAGATGAGCCAGATGGGAATGCCTGTTGCTTTCACCTTTGATCCACGTGGTGCTTTGATGTGGTATTTCAGTCCTTCAGACGAGGTAACTTATCCCAGTCTGCAGCTCATGGCACCTCTGATGGATATAAATGAGGCAGCAAGCCGAGCTCCTGGGCTCTCGCTGAGGCGCTGCCAGTCAGAGGCATAATTCAGTCCCAGCTCCCTTCCCATGCCCATTTTTTTCTCTGCCTGCAGAGTCTAAAAGGAAATTCCCTCAAATAAATACAAAAGCACTTGATGTTCATCTAATGGTATTTCAGGGAAAGGAAGCATGAAACCACACAAGTTATTCATCTCCATAAAATGGTTTTATCAGGACCCAGAACACAATTCCTTAGCCCGAGGAGGTCTGATCTTCTTTGTGAGATGTAAATGAATGACGTTATGTGCAGAATGGGTGCTGCTTAAGAACCCAGATAGATACAGAGCAGGCATGTGGGAATGATCAGCATAAAATATTTCCTTTTAATGATGTGCACACTTCTGGTCCTTTGAGGGAGAACAGTATGTGCACAGAATACTTCATCACATTTTTCTAGTGATATGGAGGTCTTGATCTGCTGGTGAGGGCTCAGACTCGAGTGTTATTTGTGTCACTCTCAGCCAAAGGTTTGCCTCTCCATTGCTCTGTGCATGGACAACCCTGTGCCCAGGTTTTCCCACCAGCAAAACAGAAACAAAGTCCATGTCCATGGGCTCACCGTTTGGGCAATGACCTGACCTGGAAAAACAGGCTCCAAACTTCCTGGGGTTTGCTCCTCTCTGCAACAGAAACCTGTCCCAAAGAACAGAAAGAGACGTATTAGTTTAAACAAGCACTCAACGTGCACATGAAAACAAATCCCAGGAAGGGAGCAAAGCTGGTGTTGTTCTTACTTGCTACCTCCTGTACAGGCTTTAATTGCACATTATTCATTAATCCTTTGCTCTTCAGAGCAAACAGATCTGTTTCAAGACACTTGTATTACATAAAAAGCCAGAAACCCTTCTATGTGAGTGTGTGTGTGTACACATTCACGCAAGGGAGCGTCGCTGGTCCTCATTTCCCTGTGCAAGTGCTGTGCTAGAACTGACAGAAATTAGTATTCGTTGTGTGGCTTTGTTGGGCTGGTTTTGACATTGGTTTTACAAAATCCACATGGGAACCCCAAGATAATTGCCTGGAACACTCTCAGGAGCCGCACTTGGAGGGAGATGGGTGGGGATCTGCAGGACTGCTTGAAGCTACAGGAGGCGACTCACCAAGGGGAGGTTCACAACAGGAGGGAGATTCCTCCTCTCACCCCCCAGCACTTTGTGCCTGCTGTCACCCCCCTGTGTTTGCTCTGCTGTCAGACCACGTGAAGATGAGACGTGCAGTTCTGGGTCTACAACTGCACTGACCACAGTGATAGGGTTTCGTGGTCATTAATGGACAGCATCATTCTATCCCTGGGCCATGAAAACAGGAAGAAACTAACAACTGTGCTGCAGGAGAGGGCAAAATCTCCTTGTCCAGGCGTTTGATCTCTGTAACACAGCTGCCATCACGCTTAAAAAGGGAGAAAAGTTATCCAGAAACAGAATGAGAGAGAGAAACGTGAAGAAGCAAATGCAGGGAGCACAGAAATGTTCACGGGTCCCTGTCACTCTCGGACTGCACATTTAGGAAAATCAAACTCAATTGTTGCTCTGTTGTTCTTCAACAGCTCAGTTGTTTTCAATTCGATAGGAATGAGTCCTGGTCCCACAGGGAGGAGAACAGGGTAACTGGTGCAGCAGGGAGACCTTTTGAGCTGCATCTGGAGCCAGACTAACAATTGGCCAAAGTCGTCTCTGATAGAACAGTGCCAAAACCAGCTCAGCATTCTTCACCTCCCCTGAGCTCCAGCAGGGACAAACCTGGCTGGGCTGTGCTCAGCCTGGATAACCCAGCTGTGGCAGGACCCAAGCCCAGCAAACCCATTGGCGTGGTGGGCACTTGCCAACCTGACACCTCTGAGTTCGTGAACTGCAGCTGGTGCTGGCCCCAGGTCCCATTTTCCCTCGACATCCCGAGCAAAGCGAGTCAGGCCTCACCACAGCGCCTGGGAGACCGCGGGCAGGAAGGGATCAAATTTTCCAGTTTTGCCTCAAGTGTGTCACCACATCAGCACACAACTGCCTCTCCTCATGCCAGTGTGTTGTGTCACACCTCATATTTCACACGATAAAACACAGCCCAGTGATGCGAGTCCCTTCTCTTGCCGGACGACTGGTATTTATGGAGATAGCAATTACCAGGAAGCCAGGATTTAGGGCACGCAAAGGCTGGTGGTGGCACAGAGCCCTTGCTACTGGTGGGTGGGATTGCTTTACCTCTCCCTGAACTCCAGCCAGGCCACTCAGCACATCTCCAGCCACAAGAAGTTTCCAGCTGTTTTGGTTTGAAGCACCAGAGGAGGGGGAGAAGCGGGGGAGGCTCTATCAGCTCTTCCCAGGGAGTGTGGTTCAGTTCCTCGCACCTCATCTTTGGTCAGGAAACTGAGATGGGGATAGGCAAAGCTGCTGAGCCTACTTACACAGAATACCTCAAGAAAACACGCGGAGCCAAATTATGTCTCGCTAACTTCTCCCGGCCCAACACCTTCCACAGCTCTGCTGCTGGGAAGGCAGGGCAGCACTGGGACCTTTTCCTTGGCCTCTGCTATGGAACAGCTCCTGGGCTCTCATATGCTCTCATTCTCAGTGGTGGGGAAAGCCACTGCTGTGAGTTGGGACACTGAAGCATCAAGAGTAGCAGATTCAGGCAGATCCCAGATTCCACAGTCCTTGTGCCCAGTGTTTCCTGCTGCTGAGTGATTCTGACAGCCTCTCCTATGGATTTTAAAAGGGACACAGTGGAGAGAAGCCAGGGTGAACATTCCCATGCAAGGAAAATGAGGTGGCTGTGTCGGAGTAACTGCCACAGGCTGGATCCAGCCCTCCCTTGGGTGCAACAATTCAGCCACGGGTCTCTGGTTTTTTCCTGCAACTCAGCTCAGGGTTTCAAGAACCCTGAGCCCTCTGTGGTTAATGGTGGATGTACTCCCAGCATGCCAAAGCACAGCCAACAGGCACTGGACTACCTTTCCCAGCAGGGATACAACAAGGACAGCCCAGCACAGAGATAGGGCCACACATCCTGGAGAGCACAGAGCCTCCCAGAGCAGCCTACACATGGCAGCAAGGAGGTGTGAGGTCAAAATAACCCTCCGCCTGCTCTGCCCACCGCTGACATCATTCACATCCTGATCCTCTCCCAGCAAGGGGGATGACAGGGGAGTTCAGGGCACGGGTCATTGAAGGGGATATTCACTGCCACTGCAGAGCAGCTGGAGCCCACAGACAACAGCAGAGGGGTCCTGGCCTAAAGCCAGGCACGGGGACATCAGTGGGAGGTGAACTAGAGGAGTCTGGGCTGCGTGAGTCACCCAAGATCAGGCATCCATGACTCCAGAGGGATGAAACGAGGGTAGCCTGGAGAAAAAACAGTTGTTGAGTTTAAACCCAGCAGGCAGCAAAACACCTCTCAGCCCCCAACTCAATCCCCCATGGTGGGATGGAGAAGAGAATTGAGAAAAGGTAAAACCCATGGGTTGAGATAAAGACAGTTTAATAGGACAGAAAAGGAAGGGGAAATAATAATAATGGTAAAAGAAAACACAAAACAAGTGATGCACAAAACAATTGCTCACCACTCACTGAGCGATGCCCACTCAGTCCCCAAACAGCACCCACCAACCCCTGGCTAACTCCCCCCATTTTTTTTGTCCAGCGTGCTGCCACATAGTCTAGAATATCCCTTTGGTCTGTGGGATCAGCTGTCCTGGCTGTGTCCCCTCCCAGTTTCTTGTGCCCCAGCCTCCTTGTTGGCAGGGCAGCACGAGAGGATGAAAAGTCCTTGGCCACTGCCCAGCAACAACTACAACATCAACATTATTCTCATCCCAAATCCAAACCACAGCACTGTACCAGCTACTAGGCAGAAAAAATAACCTGCTTCCAGCTGAAACCAGGACATTGTCAAATCAGCATCACAATCCCTTGCCTCGTTTTCTTCAAACTGGGGACAATAGGATATGTTCCTGTGAGGCTCTGGGGAGTGGAACTTCTCAGATGGTGGAGACACTGTAATTCTTTTATCTGGGCAACAGGAAGAAAAGAGAAAGAAACGAAAGCAGTTCATTTCTTGGAGCTGCTGTTCTGATGTTCCTTGCAATCCCTTTGTTTTGATTTCAGATGTATGGTCTGCTCTTGGGTTTTTTGGTTTTTTCCCCTACTGTGATGTTATTTATGGCAGAAAGGGGATTTCATCATCTCCCCATGGCCATTCTCAGCAGCCACTCTTGCCCCGCTCCCTGCCTTGCTCCACTTGGCCTAATAAACTTTTTTTTTTTGCTTGGTCCAGTTTCCTTCCTTGTACATCATCTCTTACATCATCCCTGTACTTATCTCAGGTTCTATCATTTCCTATTTCCAAGCACCTCTGAGAATAGCAATAAACACCACATCCAGCAGTATCTTGGCATAACACATCAGCTGCAGGCAGCAGTTCTAAGTGACAGAAAACCAGCCTGGAAATCTAAGATTTCTTCACCACAGGACACTCACTTGGTAATAACTGGGCACCAGTTCATTAAGAAAATCAGTATTTACAGTTCCTCACCCTACAGGAAGATCTAGGCCAAAAAAAAAGTGAAGATTTGTTAAGCAGGACCCCACTCTTACATGCCCTCTGCTGCTCCCAACTGGCACTGAAATTCCCTCTTGTTTCAGAATGATTTATGGCTAAATGCTATCATTATAAAGCAGAATCAGACTACTTCTGTGCAAGATAACACTCATTAGGCAGACTTTCTGACTAGATTTTTTTTGCTGTTTCATTGATTATTTTTACATTGTAATGTGCAAAACCCTATTCATGTCTTTATTAGCCTGACTTGTTTCCTACGTTTATGAAAAAGATCTTTCTTTGATAACGGTTGTTATTGCTGGAATAAATGTCAGACTATGATCTACTGTAATACATCTTTCTCAATTGCCTTCTCTAATTTTGTTAGTTGAAAAAAAAACACCACCTAATTTAAAGAGATAAAACCTTCCGGAAGTGGAACGTTGCCACTAATTAGGATAACAAGAACATAGGTATGAGTTGCTGGGGATTTTGGAGCCTAAGCTTCTTTTTCTAACAAGAAGAGGCATATTTTTCTGGAACAGTCTTCCTTCTCTTACTGAAATTCTGCTGCTTTGAGGGAAATTATTGACATTAATCTCCTTATCCATGATTCCCTTAGGAAAAATGCTGACCAGGATTCAGCAGCTCCAGATTCAGGTTCTGGGTTTGCTATAAATACCCTGTACGACCTTGAGCAAGCCACTGTTGTTCTGTGACTTCATTTTTCCGTCTGTAAAATGGCAGTAATGATGAATCCTGTGTTTTATTGCCAGCTCTTACATTACACATATCTGCAGGAGAACTGCTCACTGAATCTCCTCATGCCTTGGCTCCTCATCTCTAAAAGGGGAATAATAATAATACTTCTCTTGTCTACTTATTTTGACTACATTTTGCTCATGTTTGGATGTACTTGAAGTACTGTGGGAGTCTGCCCCAGGATGCAAACAACACATTTCTCTTCTCTCTTACTGCAGGCACGGTACTGTTTGACCCTTGAATGTCTGCTGTGTTATCTGTGCTGGTTTGACCTCTCAGGGGAAGCTGCTCTGGCAGTAACAGAACTGACTGACTTGCACTAAGGCACGAGGGAAGCACTCACAGAGTGCACTGTGCTAGATAAATTGCAGGGTAGCATCATCACTATGGTCAGTGGCAAATATTTAGGGGGACAGAACATCTTGAATTCACACTATCTCTGCACATCAACATGTAATTACTGCTGTACCTCCAGCCCCACAACTTTTGCTCAGCTAAAACACACATCCATGACTGCTAGCAGTCCCACCTGGATCTAAACTTATACATATCTTACAAGGAGGAGACCACTACCAAATTTTTATATTTGACAGCTCGATTTAAAACCAGAATATCCTCATGTGACTATTGGAGAGAGAATTAGGGTAAGCAGAGATATAAATGTCTACAATGAGCAATCTTTTGTCATTGCTGCAGAGGTGACCTACACTGTGGTGACACAGAAGATTTAATATAGTGCCCAGCTGAGGGAAGGAATTTTGCACAATATTAGATGACAGAGTTGTTCCATTGTTTAAGTACCACAGGTGTTATTAGTCTGTCATGAGACTGGGGGTACAAACTCATAGACTGTGCCTCTCACATCTGCCTTTGAACAAGGTTGCCTGTGTAATTATGCATGTGAAGTATGTCTGCCTGTAAACACCAAATTCATGCAGCTGAATTTTGATTTAAAAATTCCTCCCAGCCCTCCAAGCAGACACATCAGTCTTCATTGCCTACACGGCTTAAAGTAAACCCTGATTCCACCTGGACTGATTGCATTTCAGTAGCAGGGGAGGAGTACAGACTCATTTGCAGGATCCATTCTACCATTTTTCAGTGTGCAGAAGACCAGCTCAATGCAAGGAAACACTTGACGTTGAGCAAAAAAGGACAGACCTCCTTTAGAGATGTGAATTTCTTTCTCTTTATTATTTAAACACCCTTTATTTAGTGTCGCTGCATGACCAAATTATTATTCTTTTTCAGATGTTTTTCTGGAATTCACTAGATTCCACAATCTGCTGTTGAAATGCTGGTACAGTTAGATCAATATGAAAAGCCAGTTTGTTCAACAGCAGTTTTCCAGGCAGAGTTACAGAATGTCAGCTGTCTGAACCCAGAGAAAGTAACAGTTCTCCTCTGTGTTTCCAACGGGTGCATTCAGATTATAGCTCATCAAAACGAAGACATTACGGGCAACTGTGTCTCGTTTTCTTTTAAGGAAGCTGGAATACCAAGAGCTGGTTGAGAAACCAAGGGACCGAATTTTAAAAGCAGCACAGGCTGTTCTTGCTCCCATCTCCCTGCCTTGCAGCACCATCTACAGAGATGCTGTTGGAATCACACCCACTGCAAACCTCGGGAAGCTCCAGTTCCCTGACAAACAAACCCTGGCTCAGTGATTAACCTGCTCAGGAAACTGCAAGTTTGACAGCCTGGAAACATGAAATCCTTCTGCAGCAAGATAAAGGCAAGAATATTGTCTTTTTTTCCTTGCACCCCCTCAGTTCTCATGCAGAGAATGCATCTCTAGTAATGACAGAGGTAACCCAGACACTTTGCTGGGTTTTTTTCTCTAGAAACTTTCTCGCAGAAGAACTTTTCTGGCAGAGAAGTGCTCCATCTGCAAAAGGATGGTGGGATTTTTCAGGGCAAAATGCACTTCACGGTCCATTAATCCTGAATTTGGCACAAGCTGATTGCTCAGGCTTCAAAAGAGTGCAATATTTCACCTCCTCCGTGTATCTACTCAATTACACAAGATAAAACATCATGGGGATTGACCTTCATCTGATCACTGGAGCATAAGGTCTGCTTGCCCTTCACGTGGCCTGGGTACCCAAACAGTGATACAAGGACTGGACCACAATGAAGGAGTTTTTAAGCACGAGCAAAGGAGTTTGCAGTTTAAAAGCTGGAGTTTGAAATATGTCTCTGATTAACTTGCCATTTAAAAAAAAAAAATGCTTATCTATTCACCTCAAAATAGAATGTTCTTCTGCATATGGAGTGGTTTTTTCCACCAGAAGCCAGATCCAAATGCCACAGTAGTAACTGGAAAGTTCCCCACCAGGCCCTGGCTGTGGGAGGAGGTGGGTGCAGGAATGTGCCAGTGCAGGCAGCATTGCTATCTCATGGCTCACTGGGAGCAGCAGGAAAGAACAGGCATTAAAAAAGCAGATAAAAGGGCAAAGCAAGGCACAGGATCCAAACCCACGGCAGTGGGCTTAGGCACAGACATGCAACAGCCCTGAATATTAACAGTACATACTCTGGAAGATGTATTTAGGGATATGAGCTGTCTTGGGAGGGGAAAATATGACCTGGGTTTTTTATGCTCAGATCAAGTGCTACATTCTAACGTGGTTGTTTGCCCTTGCCATGCCTGGAGGAGGACACACCAGGACCCAACTCCTCTGATGGCTGAACATATTCTTCTGATTTCCAGCCTACATTTATTCATTACCAGGCAGAATAGAACCATGAAAACCAACTACCTTACAAAGTCATCAGGTTAGTCCAGCACTGTCCACCTTCAGTAAATAAATCCATGTTGCATCTCAGCCCATTTCTCTCTGCCATCATGTCTGCTATTATTCTTTCTTGTTAAATTTATCCCGAAGTTCTATATTTTATTTGGATCAGACTTCAATCATTTTTCCTCTTTTTTAAAGCTGGAAGAATTTTTCCTGTTCTCAAATTGTGTTGTGTTGCTCATGCAGGGATGCTGTTACACAGCCAGATCTAAAGTGCTCTTGGATGTCTGAGTCAGAAATTAGAATATTCCAGCTCAAAGGTGTCTATAACGATCATTTAGCCCAAATCATTGTCACATTATGATCCTGATGATTTGTTCCACTTGGATGAGGTCATTTCTGTCTCCATGCATTCATTTCCTCTGTGTACATTTCCACTACATATTATACATTCATTTGTGTCCTGCCTCTCCCCCTTTCACCACCTCTTCCCCTCCTCTCCTTCCTCTCCTGCTATGTATGCCTGAAGAACATTTTGCTATTTGTTTTAATTTCCTTTGCAAGATCTACCTTTGCTTTACTTCTGGCACATTTCCCTTTATGCCTACACTTCCTAACTTCTAAGACGTAGCTTTCTTTGATTAATCCCTTTTTTCCATTCCTTCTACTCCCTTTGCTTATTCCTAATAGCCACTTTGAAGTGGTTATTCACCAAGTCTCGACCCGTTCCTTGCAGAGTTTTATCCCCCTGTGTACAAGTCCCAAATACTTTTTATAGCCCCTGCTTAAATTCCAAGCCTGCCCAGCATCCAAAACTTTTTAAGCTGGCAAAAATCAGAAAGCAAAATATGCTAATTATTGCTGTGTACCAACTTCCAGCACAATGGGCTTCCTACTGGGTTCACGTTCTCCATCCAAATGAGATATTCCAAAAGGTTTTTCCTAAAAGATCATGGCGAGACCACCGATGGCAGGAGAAATTTCCCCTGACCTCCAGCTACAGCAGCAGTGCCAAGAGAAGGCAGGAAGGTCATTAGCTGTTCTCATGGTATAAAAATTGTTACAGTAGATTAAAAATTAGCATGAAGAAATGAAGCACACACACACACATTTTTAAAGCCCTTGTCAGGCAGCCAAAGTGAAAGCAGATTTCACCAGACCACGAAAAATGAAATGCGTGCATTAGGCCTTGTATGGCTGGAGCTTATTGCCTTGCTAAATTCCAAGTTTCGGGTCTCTCCCACTGAGGCAGAAGGGCTGCTCAAGAAAACTCCCCAAATATCTTAAAATAGCAGAGGGAATTTTTTTTCCCCTGATTTTCACAGTACAAGTTTGCCCAGACGGTTAAATAAAAACGAGATAACATTTCCAGAAAATGTGGTTGTGATTATAGTCCCTGTTCCTACCACATGTGTAAATACTGGTTGGTTGGGGAGGGTGTTTTGAGGGTTTAAGCAAGGGAGTCTCCTGATGATCCATGGGCAGCAGCTCCTCTGGCTGTGCTGGGCAGTGGCACCGCTGTTCCCATGGGGAATTTGTCAGATGTCCCTTGGAATAAAGGCATGGGATGCACTGGAGAGAGCCCAAACCCACCTCGTGTCAGGTCTGCCCCACACTGGGACTGACAGAGCAGATGGGAAAAGTAATTTTAGTCGCCGTGTTGAAAAGTCTCTTTTGAAAAGTCAAAGCCCATACTGTCATTTTAAATGGCTTGTTCGCTTTCAGGGAACGTCCTGGGCTTTGAATGGTGGGGGCAGGAAAGAAAAGCTGCGTGTGGATGTTTCGGAAAGAGAAAATTGAGTGGAAGCAAAGGAAATGGCAAGGAAGGGGTGGGAGGGATTCAGAAGAGAAAAACAAATGGGATGTGGGCATGGATGTGGGGATGGATGGAGGGTTGGACTGGGGATGGATGTGGGGATGGATGTGGGGATGGATGAAGGGTTGGATGAAGGGTTGGACTGGGGATGGACTGGGGATGGATGTGGGGATGAACGTG
>VZRV01007664.1:423367-436062 GCA_013398115.1 Falcunculus frontatus
TCTGAATTCACGTAGCATGGCTGCTGCGGTGAGTCTCCTCCCTTCATCCTTCTGTACTCGCCGCGCCCCGGGCGGCCGTGCCCTGCCCCGCCCTGCCCCGGTTCCCCCTTCCTCTGAACCCTCTCCTCAAAACCCCCCGTCCCTCGACCTTCCTCCCTCTTCCCCTCCCTCCCCGCCCTGTTGATTCCTATTTTCCCACTCCTTCACGTCAAACGAATAGAAGAGATCTGTGTCTGCTGATCGCATCTCTATTCGCTTCGTGCATAATAAATCAGTTACTGTTCGAACAGCTTCATGTTAGCATGAGGTTTTAGAGGTTTTTGATGCCTCCTTACCTCCAAAAAACTAAATTCACAAAGCAGAACTCTTCTATTCACCTCACTGTGGGCACTGTTGATACACTGCTGTAGTTTATTCCCATTGCTTAAATTTCTCCATAACTTGCTCTGATGTTCATTGCCCTTTTTATTTATCCCTAAATACAAATAGTATTTAAACACATCTGTGAGAGAGGGGAGTCAGTAGATTCTAGTGTAACTCCTCATTGCAGAAACTACCAAAAGTTACTGGTTCAGAGGCAGTTTCTGTAGCTTTTTCTAGGTTTTGAGCTAGTCAGGCTGTGATGGGCTGCTTGGCAGCTCAGCTCTGCTCAGGTTTTCACACTTTCTGTTTTAACTCATCAGTTATTTGTCATAGCCACCAGTAAATATCTGCTGGCAGTCTCATCATTCTAAATAGCTTTACATTAATGCATTTTTGTTAGGAAAAGCAGTGTTTCCTGTTGCTGTCAATGTTCTTTGTTCATTGCTAACTGTATTATACCCGTGTCTAATAAAATGTGTGTTAAATTGCATCTGCAGAACAGGAAATGTCAATAGTAATTTGTATGATACATGTGTACTTTGGCTCTGCATTCAGTCCTTTTTAATTTTCTTTTTTTGCCATAGCAATGTCACTTCTGTAGATCCTTGGGTTTTGTAAAAAATCACCTAGAAAAAGTAGTGATAATTTAAACTCGCTACTCCTAAGCAGTGAAACTGCACTTTACTCAGCAGCCAGTGCAATAACACTTAGCACCTGCATCAAATATTTATTTGCAGTGTTTGTTAACATTAATTGCAGGTTTTTGCTGGGCTGCTCACTCAAATGCAATGGAGGCTCTCAGTGACTGTAGATTGTCCATCTGCACAGTGGCTGAAAGGAGTCATTTTTGGCCCTGGTGGTCATTTCAGAGTTCCCCAGTTGCTACAAGTGAACTGTTTTAGCAAGAAGTGTGAAGTTGTCGGTGTGGGCTGTTTGTCTCTCATGCTTTTAGGTGCCTGTTTAGGTGCCTTTTGGTTCCTTTGGGTGGTACCCCCACAGCAGAGCTGCTGTGTGCCAGGAGGGCAGGGTTGCAAATGCTAGCCTGCAGTACTTCAGCTTCCCTTAATTCATCTCCAGCTTTCTCCTCAAGAAATCCTTTGCTGTGAGAACTCTCTGTCAAGAATTGCATTCTTAAACTCAGATAATCAAAGCAGCATCTTTAGCAGTAGAGTCCTGTTCCAAAAGCCTGGGGAATCTCATAAGAGATCATCAGTTGACGCTGCTTTGTTAAACCATAAGTATTTTGTCCAATTTTAGGTCTGACTTTGTTAATCTTGGAGTGAAATATCCTTTTGCTCACAGATCCCCTCCAGAGTGCAAGGACTGATGAACAGAGAAATTGCAGATACGTTGCCTTGTGTATTTTTTAGATCCCTGCAGGGTCAATGTTCCCTGAAAGCAGAGCACAGCTCAAGTGTGTACAGAAGTGACTGAACATTTGCTTTTGCTTTGTGTCCTTTGCTGTCTGATTTATCCTGTGAGTACTGGGGTGCTTGTCAATAAATGTCCTACAGAAGCTTCTCTGGGCCCCCTCCAATCATAACCAAACCCAGTGGATGCTGAGTGCTGCAGTCAGACTGCCCTTGCTGTCATACTTCACTGTATTCTACTGCAGGTTTTCTGCCTGGCATTTCAGTATTTAGAAACTTCACCGTGGAATTACTTTGTAGAACAAACCAAGCTCTGCACTTGATCTCTTATGTTCTTGCTGTTTACCAAGGAACTGAAATATTTCTTTTAAAAGTTGGTGCATTAAGCAAAATGCTGACTTAAAATGCAATATCATGATGTATTTATTGATTAACCATGTCTTAAAAGGCAGTTTGTTTGTTCTTGGTAAACCATCATGCTTTAAAAATAAATCAGTATTTTCTCAACTGACCATGCCCTATATCTGTCCTATGTCTCTTTTTTCCCTTTTATCTTTTGCTGTCTCTAACTGGATGGGGCTGATGGGATCCACAAATCACTCCAGGAGCTGGATGAGGTATTGTTTTTCACTTCTTATTCTGCCGTGGTGCATCAAGCCTACATCACTGAGCTAAAATATTCTTTCTTTATTCTGCTGGTTTGTAGAATTTCATTATATAGGATGAAGTGTCTGTGCACAGTGGAAGGACAGGCTGCATGGAGAAATCAAGCATTTTGTGATATGTTATATTGTGAATAGATAAATGTATGAACCAGTCTGACTTCCTGTGCACACGTGGGGTAGAGTGACTTTGCACAGTGAAGCCATTAACTGTTCTTCATGCTGTGCATAAATTATGCAAACTTTATTGATCAGGAAATAAGGTCAGGGATAAAGAAATTGCTTTCAAGAAAGAGTTGCTCAGGAAGGAAGGGGGGTTGTTTTTTAAGAAGGGATGGGGTAGGGAACCACAAAACTTTCCAGGCCTGATAAAGCAAAAATTAGAAATTTGGGAGAAACTAGGAAGGGGGTGTTTGTATGAAACTTTTCCCAAGTAATTAGTTATTGTTGCAAGTGGTATCATTGATGATCATCTCCAGTGCTGCCTTGGCTATTTGTGTTTAGCACATTTTAATTTCCACTAACTAAATAATTTAACCACTTGAGTTGCATGTCAATTTGCAAGAGTGTTTGTTCTTCAAAATAGCATTATCTGAGAACAAGCACTTATAATAAAACTTTTTTTCTGAGATTTTCCCAGATGCAGTTTACAAATTTGCCAGGCCCAATATGACCTGCGCTGCAACACTGGTTGTGAATTGTTGTACCAGCATGAGAGTTACTTGAATTCTCACTGCAATATCATCTTTCCTGCTGGAAAATCTGCTAAGAATTTATTCTAGGAGTAGCTTTAAGCTTTCAGGTCCTGTAGGAAGTGGGAGGGTCTAGGTCATTAGCACAGAGGGACAAACCAGGAGATGCGATGTTTGATCACGAGCAAAGACATCTCCGAGGTTAATTTCTATGGGAAGGCGTACATGCACTTTTTCTGATGCTCAAGGATTTGGATCTGATTAGAATAAAGCTAATTTGCTGTGGTTTTTTTTCCCTCTGCAGCTGGCTGATGATCGCATGGCCCTGGTGTCAGGGATAAGCTTAGACCCCGAGGCAGCCATCGGAGTGACAAAGCGGCTACCCCCGAAATGGGTCGATGGCGCAGACGAAGTAAGAGCTGTGCTCTGGCACACCCAGCTCTCAGCTGGACTTCCCTTGGAGGGATTTATTGCTGTTATCACTCACATTCTGTCAGTTGTGTGACAGAAATAGCATTGCAAGAAAGATTCAAATAAGAACTTTAGTTTCAATTTTGGTTTGAACCTGGTAAGGAGGAGTCCAGTTGAATAAACCCTAAAATGGAGGAGATGAGCAGTTCAGTGTTTGGAAACAGGAAATGTTAGTGTTTTCTAGCAGGAAAATTTTCCTGCCTGTGCAGTCTGGATGCCTTGCAAGTTCTGGAAATATTTGGACAAATGCAAGGGAATGATTCTGGAGGCATCCAATTAAAAACCTCTTCCAGTATTTGGAGTGTGAAGCTATTCTTGACTTTCAGAAAATCCTTTTTAAATGTACACTCAGAGCACATGTTGGCTCATCAGTTTTTGTGGACAGAACCCATTGTACAGACAGATGCTTAGGCTCCTTTTTACTGCTATAATAATCATCTTTACAGATTTATTTTTAATTACTTGGTTGAAAGCACGGCATTTAACTTCTACTGTTGAGCTGAGGTTATTCAATGTTTGACAGAACTGAAGGTGTGACCTGAGTTTTCGTTTATATTTTTGGAAGTTGGCTAAATCTTCTTGCTTTGATACTGTATAATTATAAAAATATTTTTCCAACTTAATGAAGCATATTTAAAAACAGCAGTCTTGCCTAAGATTAACAAGTAGGTTTAGTAGCAAACTCAAAGTTTATTAAGAGTATTCAGTTTCTTAGTCAGCTTTTTATGTGGCTTTTGATGATACTTGGTCTGCCTTTTATGTTACAGATTTCTCTCAGTGATTTTTGTCTAACATTTGTCAGAACGTTTTCCCCTGAAGCATGAGTTACTTCCCTTTCTTCCTGTTGGGCTTTTTGTTTTAGATTCAGTATGATATTGCCAGGGTTAAACAGAAGATGAAAGAATTAGCCAGTCTTCATGATAAACATCTAAACAGACCCACACTGGATGACAGCAGTGAAGAGGAACGGGCAATAGAAATAACAACCCAGGAGATCACACAGGTACAGAGTGCTTTGTGTCCTAAGCCTCCAGTCTGGCACATCTTTAAGGAATTAGGACAGGGCAGTGGTTTGCTCTGAGCAAAGGATTTGTTTTGTGATCAGTCTTGGAGTGAGCCAGAAGTCCTGGGCTCTGCTCTGAACTTCCCAACGAGTCACTTAAACCTCTCTGTTCTTTCCCTTACCTGTTTGCTTTTCTACTTGGAATAGGATTGGGAGATGAATCAAATCAGATTTACAGATATCTCAGAGAAATCTGTATCTGCAGATGTCTATTCTAAGGTTTGCAGTCCAGCTAATTATAATGAAGCAAAGTCTTTGGTCAGAGGTAGTTGTGTTACTCTGCTGCCTCGTTAGCTTGAAGTTATTTGTTCATTTATGTTCTGTTTCCATATCTTTTTAAACATTGCATGGGGCAAATTAAAAAATTACTTTAAAAAATGTAGAAATCAAAATATTAGTCTTCAGTGTGGCATTTCTGCAATGTGCTGTCTAAGGTGTGTGCTGCTGTATGTTTTTCCACTAATGGAATTGTTTTCTCAGTTATTCCACAGATGTCAGAGAGCAGTCCAGGTGCTGCAGAGCAGGTCACGTACTTGTACAGAACAAGAAGCACGGGTTCTCAGGAATGTAGTGTCTTCCTTAGCACAGTCCCTTCAGGACCTCTCCACCAACTTTAGGCATGCACAGTCTGACTATCTCAAACGTAAGCATAAGAGATGTAACAGTAATGCATGGGCTCCTTCTGTGGAAACCACTCACTGAGGTGTGCTTATTTTCTTGGTGGGGAAAACTGAAGCACAGAAGGGTTAAATGATGCACACAGGACTAAGGAGAGTTTAGAGTTTGAAAGTTTCTGGTTCACAGCCCATGTTCAAGCTGCTTTGTTCTGCTTCTTTTTCATGTTGCTAAAGAAGAAATGTCATAGTTAAGCATATCAACAAAACAGAATATTTCATCCATCCACATTTTTAATGCATTTTGCTTCTCAAATTGTGGTTTGCAAAGCTGCTTCTGTTACACTGGTGAAGCAGTCACTGTTTTTCAGCCCTGATACTTGCTGCAGTTGGCCGGCTGTGGTAGATAAAGCCTAAAAGCTAGTCTGTGATAAATTAAATTTCTGCATCCATAAACAGATTGGAAGTGGAACAACCTTTGTTTAAAGCTCTAAAATTTTGTTTGATTCTGTTTTAAGATGAGTGAGATTATTTTAATCTTGAAAGAAACCCACAGAAACTTGATTTTCAAATTTAACATTGATATTTCTTCCTCCTGTGGTATAAATGGCACAGGTGGAACTGAAGATCACAGTTCAGACAAGGGCTGTTCCTAAGAGAATTTGTTACAAAATAGTCTGGAGTGATCACACTTTAAGTCTCATAACTTACCTAAATTTTTTAACTTCATGGAATACAGCAACTTAAAAATCACTGATTTAATCAGTGTTACAAGTCTGGTTGAATTTGTTATGCTTTGTTAAATAGTAAGCCCGTGTGACAGTTAAAAATGTAGATACTGTGATTTATGTCATTTACTAGCCAGATTTTCTTTTTTGTGCTTTATATCTGGTGCTACTCTGATTATAGTGTGCTTAAATATCATGCTCAAACATAGTTTGTCTTTTACAGGTATGAAGAATAGAGAAGAAAGGTCCAAACACTTCTTTGACACCTCAGTCCCACTGATGGATGATGGGGAGGATGATACACTTTATGATAGAGTAAGTTGTTATTACACAAATTCAATATGAATTACATTTTCTCTTCTCAGGTTATAAATATCTGTCTGAGTTATGAAATCTTGTTATCCTTTTAATTATGTCTAATGTTTTCATACTGTTAATATTAGTTCAACGTGTAAATCTTGTATTTCAACAGGGTTTTACAGATGACCAGCTGGCATTGGTGGAGCAAAACACACTGATGGTGGAAGAGAGGGAACGAGAAATCCGTCAGATTGTGCAGTCAATCTCTGATCTCAACGAAATATTTAGGGACCTGGGAGCAATGATAGTAGAACAGGTACATTGACAGCACAGTGTTAGTAAGAAGTGGGACATTCCATGGAGTGTTAAGGCTTCCAGACTCACTTTTCCTAACTTACTTCTTCATGCTCAGGTTTCCTCTGCTTGAAATATGCCACAAGTTGAGTTAATGAAAACAAATGGATGATAATTCAACTGGTAATGTGTGTTAGACTTTAGGAAAAAAAAAACCTAGAAAGCCAAAGTTCTCTTGGTTATTTCTCCCAGAGGTTCAGTTTATGGTAAATGTGTCAGCCAAAAGCACCTGGTCTGGAATTAAGATGATTTTTAGGGATGTGATGTGAGATGGTGACAGAGCTGCCATTAGGAACTGAGCAAGGAAGTTGCTTAATGAAGTCCCAACCAGTTCTTCTGTAAAAGTTCATTGTTTACATAGTTCATGAGCTGTTTGCTGTGGGTGTTGTTAATTACTCTGCTGCTTATGATAATAGTTGCTTTATGAAGCTCATTTAGGTTCAATTTGGTGCTTGTTTTCTCCATTTTATTTAGGGAACAGTTCTAGATAGAATTGACTATAATATTGAACAGTCATGTATGAAAACTGAAGACGGTCTGAAACAACTGCATAAGGTAAGCTGATGGAACACTTAAGCCATTTTCAATATCTAATAATCTTTTATAATTAAATAGCTATTAAGTTATTCAGTCAATTTTCGACTGGACATTGTCCCTTTTAGAAATTACTTCTGTGCAGTAAGAAATGTTCAGCTGTACTGTAGGAGGAGCTTTCTATATAACTTCTGTTAATGTCATGCTTAATGCCTCGAGTTAATTTCTTAAATGACTTTCTGGGCATCCAACCAATGTGCTTTGATATTTATATTGCTGACCTGGTGGGACCTGTCTGCAATTCCTTCTCTGTTTGGAGAGCCAGGCACTTAGGATATAGGGCTGGTTATTGGGTACCTCACTGCAGATTTTAGTTTGAAAACATTATCTCAATCATGTGAGCAGAAAGAATAATTATTAAAGTTTTCTCTTACCATCTAACACTTGTTTGATGTCAGGTCCAACCTCTTCCTTTAATGTGAAGCTTTTGCTATGAACACCTGAAAAGTTTTAAAAACATTGATCTCAGCAGATCAGAGTTTTGTGGTCCTTTTGTTTTGGTTTTATTTTGAAGGTTTATTAATTAAAAACAAAATACAAGATTTGTTTTGTTTAGCTTCTATTAGTAGACTTTCACTTGGCTTTTGGAGAGTTTTCTCTATGTTGTGTCCTATTAATTCCCCTGGGAAAAGGAGGAGAGGGATGAGAAAATATGGTTAGAAGAAAGAAGGAATGAAGCAGAAAACTTACGAACCAACTCAAAAATAAAGCTTTCAGTTCTAATTAAATGAAAATGCACGGCTGGCCAGGTACAACAAATATGCCTATTAAAAAAGGAAGTTTTGTTGTGAATTTTAATGTCCTTCAGATATGATCCAGGAATCTCAGCAAACTGAGTCTTCTCTTTAACATGGGTGGATGTGACTTCAGTACACTTTTACCTTCCCTGGAGCTTATGGTGCAGAGCAGAGTTACTGTGTAGGAATTGCCTGCAATATACATTGTATGAGATGGCAGGTTACCAAAGAACAATTTGAAACACATGGACTTCACTTACACTAAACAAGAGTATGTACTTCAGCCTTGCAGACATCTGATTATTAATTCTTTCTTTGTTTTATAGGCAGAGCAATATCAAAAGAAGAATCGGAAGATGCTCGTTATTTTAATTTTGTTTGTTATAGTAATTGTCCTTATTGTTGTTCTTATTGGTGTAAAGTCACACTAGGTTTCGCTTCATTTTCTCATTTTTTGGAGTTTCTGTGAACTTTTTTCCCAATGTGAATGGATGGACCTGCACTCCAGAAAGCTGCCTTTGAATGTACAAGCCCTTGTGGTGCAACGTCTGTGCAATGTTTCTGTAGAATTCTTCGAAGTACAAGTTTGGTGATCTGTGAGGTGTTTGTAAGGATTATATGGAAAATGTCAGGAAATTTGATGCTCCCACACAAAAAAATTTGGCACTCTATGCAGAGGTATTTGGAAACACAGAACTTAAGAATAATTAAAATTTGAAGTTTACCAGTGACTACAGTAATTAGTGTGTTACTGTGAACGAAAATGTGTTGTCTTCTATATTCTTATGTCATAATTGTTACAGGCTTCAAATTTAAACAATGTTACTGAGTCAGTGGGACTGGATATCAGAAATTTATCTAGATGTAAAATTTGTTGAGACACAAAATTGTTTGATTGAATGCCCTTTCTTCCAGACTCAAAAACTCCAAAGAACTGGATAGAGAGCTAAAAAGGAAAGCTTTTAGCAACCAGAACGTAATCCAACCCCTGTGATCTTAATTTAGATACTGCACCATTACTAAGAATCAGTGGTACTTGATCTTGTAAATAACAAGATGTAATCACTGGCATAATTTAACATGTTTAGTTAATTAAAAAATTTTCTGAGCTTGAGTAATCATGGGAATGATTTTCCTTCATTGGGATGATCATGTATTTTTTTTCATACATAATTTTTTTAGTTTAAAGTACAGACATTACATTAAAGCAGTGAAGTTAAACTGAAAAAATGGAGTAGAAACCCAAAAAGAGAATCTCTCTGGCCTGCTGTAGTAGGTCTTGGATGTTTCAAACTGTAGCTGCTGTATAAGTTGTTTGTTTTACAGTGCATTTGTCCATATGGGTTATGTTTTTGTATCACAAGTGGCTTCACTACAGTAGATACTACATCCGTTTTCCCTGACAGAAGATTCTCTTTCAAATGCCTGCCTGGAAGAGGACGTGTTGGTGGTCTTTTACTGACCATGAGAGGTGTCGTGGAAGTGACATGTTACAAAACCTTCAGTGGAGAATTTGGGGTTTTCACTAGTTTTTTTCAGTGGAAAACTTTGCTGCAGGCCGTACAACAGGAAATAGGGCAACATATAAGTAATAGAACACTCTTAATTTAATTCAGGCCTGAAGTGGTGTGCAATTGTAGAGGCCTTGTCTTAATATTTTTAATACTGCTTTTTTATATGTTTGGGGTTTTTTTTCCCAAAGGGACTGTAACTTCCTTCGTTTTTTGACTGATACAAGTGCTCCCCATAGATCTGCAGAGATGCTCTGCTCCAAGCCCCAGAAGTGCAGTTTCAAAACACTCTGATATTGAAGTTGCATCTCTTGCCTGCCCTGAGTTTCTCTACTCTGTGCTAAAGAGGACCTGAGACATGGCTTTAAACTGACCTTTTTCAGGAATGGACCTGAAAGCGAAGACAGCAAAGACATGAAAGCCTTGGCTTTTTGTGGGGCTCATGAAAAGCTTTGTACCACTCTTGTTACCTCTAGAGAAAGGGGGTGTTGAACTACCAAAACTGCCAGTTCAAACTCTTCATTGAATTAATGAAGTAAATTGGTGAAAGGAAGAATGAGGCTTGTGTTGGGTGTGCAGCTCCCCTGTTCTGGTGATAGATCTTTCAATGATCGTGAGTAAAACTACTGTCTCCCTCGTGCTGTTTGCATCACTTGGTGTGAAGCAGCAAATTGCTATAATTTAATATACTGTATTTGCAACTTTCTCTCTAACATTGAGATTGTGTTATTTATTTGTCTTGACCGGTGCTTTTGACATTTTATCATGGCAGATGGATTCAAAGAGGTAATAAAACACTTCCAACCTAATTGGGCAATTATTCTTTTATTATTTAAATTGCAAACTGAAACATACTTTTGTGACATTAACATGTTTCTGTTCTTTGTAATAAATGAAAGTGGCAGTGATGTGAAATACCTTTTTTTTTAAAAAAGTAACTTTCTGTAGCACAGTGTCATTTGCATTGTCAAGAGTTATTTCCCATGAGTTATGCCCACTGTACCTATTTTCTACCCAAATTCTGTACAAGAAAATGCATTTTTAGTGAGGTTAAACTCAGATGTCAAGTGTCCTGTGTAACTTGAGCTGGAATTTATTGAAGCTTGATTATATTGAGGAAGAAAACTCAGGACAGGCTTCTAAATCATTGTAGGTGTGTGGCTTATTCTGAGTCAGTCTGAATAACTATCAGCAGTTAAATCAAACCTGATGCTGTGCTTTGTGGGAGTATCCCCACAAAAGGGGTGCTGCCTGTGCCTTTGGGCAATGAAAGCCCAGAAAAGCCACAGCAGCTGCTGCCTCCTCAGGTGTTCCAGGAGCTCCCTGAGCCTCCTGCCTGTGCTTCTGCCCAGCCCTGTGAATCTCTGTGTGCTGCTGCGGACAAAGCTGCGACCCTCTCTCAGGCTGAGGCTTCTTCATGGTTGCTGGATTCTTCTCAGCCTGTATGGAAATACGCTCAAATTCCTTACAGAGGAACAGAACAGCATTGCTAGAGCATCTCTCAGGGTTCTATGTCTCCTCACCTGGTGGGAATGGCCCGTAAAGCTCTTGGCTTGTACACAATTTCTCCATTTAAATGCATGTAAGCATGCAAAAAATGAGCTGCAACTGGTTAACAGAAATTAATTATATGCCAAAAGGACAGTCTTAAAAGCACTGTAATAGCAGATTTATTTCTACTGCAAGTTTTCTCTAGAAACTGAAAAGTAACGTGGAAGAATTGGTTTCTTGCTCGGTGATTTTTGGAATGTGCTAAAAATTGGATTATCTATACTTGATGTAGTGTTCACTGCCTAGATTGCATTGATTTAAGGTCTGCTTTTATGAACCACAACACAGAGGAGTCTTAACTCTTTTGCTTAAGCGTTTGGAAACTCTGCTTTTGGTACAGCCTTGCAAAATTTAAGTTCTTGGATAGGTGACAGTGAAACTGATTTTGTTGGAAAAAATATATGTTTGCTATTAAAACCCAAACCAAACAGCCTTCTTAAACAAAATTCATTAAAATAGGGAATTCATTAGAATTTTGCATATTAATTACAATGGATTGTGTAAGATTCTATTTTAGTGGCTTAATTCCGTGAATACTTGTAGAGGATCAATAACTGGAGGACAGGTCCTTGCTGCAGCTTCTGCTGAAGCTCAGACAAATAGAAACGTTTGCAGCTGCTGGTGGTGGGACGTTCACAGGGAGTTTCTGTAGATAAAATCGATTTCCTCAGTCCATTCCCTTCACGAGGACCCTCCTCTGCCGCCCTTAACTGCAACAAAAGGATTGCGGGTTAGGTGAGTGTTTCCTACTCTTTTATTTGCTTTTCAGATGCTGTGGATTCAGGGAATGTGCTGGGTTTGGACTCTTAGAGCAGCAGGAACAGCAGATATTGAACTCGATGATTTGGAGCTTACTGCCTGGAAGAATCCTTGGAATGTCTCAATCCTGCAGTAATTGCTGTGTGTCCTCTCACTCCCACGCTGATCTTATGGATTATGGAGCAGTGGACTCCTGAGCAGTGCATTTTTTGTGGCTCAGTAAAGAGACTCGTTAAAGTTGGAGCCTGTATATTGAGTTACTGTCCCATCTGTGAGGATGCACGACCGACCTCTGCAACAGATGTTCCTACAACTTTTATTTTCAATAAAGTTTCTGTGATGTCCCTTCAAAGACCTTACTCTAAGGAAGTTTTTTTTCCTGGAATTCAGCCCGGGTTTTGGTTTGGGTTTTTTTTCTTCTTCTTTTTAGATGTATTTCCATTCTATGCATCAGCGTTCTGTTTTTCCTGCATAGGTGGAAGATTGCACAGACCTGCCGGCATCTCCTGGCTGCAGATCAATGAGCATCAGGTTCCCCCGGGAATGGTCCCAGCACCAAACCTGTCTGAGTTCCAGGAGCGTTTGGACAACGCTCTCAGGGACAGGGTGGGATTGCTGGGGTGTCTGTGCAGGGCAGGAGTTGGGACTCGATCATCTCTGTGGGGTCCTCCCAAATCACCATATTCTGATAACTGTCCGCTGACCAAACATTAATTGCGCTTGGCAACTACAAACAGATTAGAATAAACACCTTACTCTATTCCAACCCACCATTTAAGCGTACTGTGAAAACAGGCGCTTGGAAAGCACTGTTTGCTCAGCGCTGTGCCCGGCAGCCGGCTCCGGCCGTGCCCGGCGCTGCCCGGGGCCGTGCCCGGCGCTCCCGCGACACCGGCGCGTCCCCGCCCCGCGGAGCCGGGGCCGGG
>VZRV01007664.1:436219-472042 GCA_013398115.1 Falcunculus frontatus
CGGCCCCGGCCCTGGGCCTGGCCCTGAGCGCCGCTGTGCCCCGGGGACCCCCCGGGCACCCCCCGGGCCGGGCCGGCCCGAGCCTGTTGCTGCGGCGGGGCCGCCCCGCAGCCGCTCCCGCAGCCCTTGTGCCCATCCCGGCGGGGGAAAGGCGCTTTGCCCTCTCTGAGGGGACGGGGGACGGCTGCAGTGAGCGCTGAGAGCCCCCTCCCCGCCCGCAGCCACTGCGGTGGGAGCTGCGGACCTGTTTGTTTAGTGGTGGTGATGGCTTGTGGTAGAATGGTAAACGTTTTGCATTGCGGCTTTTAGGTCGCTAGATGTTTGGCAGGGGATTTTATACAGGACTCCCCAGTCTCTTAAGACAATATTTACCCTTCTTGGTTTTATTTGTTTTTAATTAAATTGCTATGTGAAATAATAATTCGGAGCTAGTAAATCAGTCCTCCTATTTATCACTAGGAAAACTGTCTCAACTTAAGAAAGCTCTGAACCAGCCTGTGCGCTAAACAGTGTGCTTTTAAATTGTAATTCATACGGCTTAAAGGAGATGCTTGTAATGGAAAGTACGTTTATATTTTCTGGTTAATGAACAGGTTTGTCAAATTTCCTGTTTCTTTTCACTCCAGAGGTTGTTGTGCACAATTTCTTTGTTTCCAACACCTAAACCCCTGTCATTAAAAAGTGCCTAAATACAGCAGGAGTGAGGTGGGAAGGAAAGTCCGGCACAGTTCTTTGTCTCTAAATCCTTCGTTTCTCCCCAGATCTGGCAGTCTGCTCTGAGCACTCTGAATCCCAACCCCACGGACAGCTGTCCCCTGTACCTGAACTATGCCACGGTGGCCGCGCTGCCGTCCAGGGTCAGCCGGCACAACAGCCCGTCTGCAGCTCAGTTCATCACCCGCCTGGTCAGGAACTGCCTGCCGGGAGGGGTCAACAGATGCATTGTTGTAAGTGGCTCTTGAAATGCTTCTGCTGAAATGTCTAGTGAGTGTTTTCTCGACTTTTCCGGGTTGTAGGTGTCTCCAAGGAGACTGGAGGTGGACAAGTTTTACTGATATAATTATACTGACATGAGTGGTTTTGCACTGACATGTAGGCAAGACCTGACTGTAATGGCTTGTGCACGCTCAAGCAGCTGGAGGGAATTAAGGCTGGATGTGTATGGAACGTCTTCAACCAGGAATGCCCATGCAAAAGGAACCATTAGTGGCTTTTTTCAAACTAGGATTTGGGATGTTAGCACATGCTTCAGGAGATTGATGTAGCCTGCCTGGAGGGTGTTATGTCTGTATCACAGAACCCATGAGAGGTGCCTTGTTTGTGTTGTTCAGTGAGTTTTAAAAGTCTTGATGCAAACTAATGCTCCAGTGTTAGTCCTTTGCAGGACAAGCTCTTGGACTGTTTTGGTCATCTTCTGAATGAGCCCTATGAATTTATTTGTTTCTATGGCTTCTTCAGATTGTATCAGATTTGTGGGTTTTTAGAGTAGACTCATACAGTCAGCGTCAGTGACAAAATTAAATTATACTCTTCAGTTGGAAAACTTATTTGCAAGAGTAATAACTCTATTTAATTTTTACCCTTTGAAAATGTTTAACTAAAACTGCTTTCCATTGGTAATTTCTGTAATGAACTTCAGAAAAGCAATCTACCTTTTAACAAACTTTGGGTTAATATTAGCCACATTCTCATACAATTTCTATCTTTGTTTCATTTGTTTTGAGCACACATTGGTGATTCCTGTGCTTTTTTTGGTCCCAATCTGTAGGCTAACCTGTGTTAATTGCACTGGTATAATTAAAGCAGTCCAGCTCCCTTATAAGGATGAACTAATTCCAGCAGTGTAATTCATTTCCATGCAGGAAATGAACTGGATCAGTTCACTGTGGTACTTTTACGCTGCCTCTCTGTCCATGCAAAACACGATGGATGAGTGTGTCTTGACTCAGGGCTCAGTTATTTCCCACCCACCTCCTTTTTTCCCCTCTTCCCCAGTAATATCCCAGATAACAGATCCTTCTGAGTGTATCCCTCCACACCCTGCTGTTGAGTGATGAGTTTTGCTGCTGGCTGCTGTTTCAGATGGTGTGTGAGCGCTCCGAAGTCTTCGCCTCTGCGTGTGCCCTGGCCAGGGCCTTCCCCCTGTTCACACATCGGTCCAGCGCCTCCAGACGCACAGAGAAGAAAACTGTGACAGTGGAGTTCTTCCTGGTTGGCCAAAACAATGGACCGATGGAAGTGGCAACACTTAAAGTAAGATTTTGGGGGTTTCCTGTCATCTTTTCCTTCAGTTTGTTGCATGTGCAAATGCATCTGTCTGAAGCTGCCTCTGGAATAGGTGTTGTATAATTATCTTAGCTCAAGATTCCTTGAAGTTGATCAGTTCACAGCATCTCTGAGTAGAAATACTGAACATACTACTGCAGCAGATGCTGAAGATGTTATTCGGAATTTAGATTCAGGGGTGGAAAACACCAAACGAACAGCACAAAGAAAATGTCTCCTCTCTCTGTGTGTATCACAGATGCAGATAGTGTATTCTTAGTCTTTAACACTACATTGCTTTTAGTGTGGGCTTCTCACGTTTTTGTACCCAGGCAAAAGCTGTGTGTGACTGTGCAGGTGAATATCACAGTGAAATCACTAAAAGTTGCTTAACAGAGATCACATATGGCCTCTGCTATTTCTGTCTGATGCATCTCTTTGGCTGAGTTTTTCTGGCAGAACTGTGGCCAGAAACGAGACCCTAAGAAACAAAACAGCTTGGAGATGAGCTGTACATGACAGTGAAATATGTCCAAGTCATCTTTCAGTGGCAGAAAATCAAAGACTGTTTCCCTTGTTTGACTGTTACAGAGAGGAAACTGCACATCAGGAAACTGTTGGCATACCAGGTCATTCCTCTTCAAGATCCATAAACTTAAAAGCTGTTCCAGGGTTGCAGCTAATCTGTTAGGGAACTCCTTGTTCAGTGCTCCAGGTTCTGTGCTTCAGTACAGATGGATACTCCCTTAGCTGATCAGTCAGTGAGGTTACAGAAATCCCTTAAAGTTTTGGCAATGGATTTGACAAAGGACATGGTGTTGCTGCATTTGAAATGCACAGAATTGCAGCATTAGGGTATGGGGGTTTTTTCAGTATGTTTTCCTCTAGGCTTGATCCTTACTCTGTGAACTGATCTGGCCCCAGAAAATGGTGCCAGCCCAGTTCTCAGCAAAGTGGCAAAGACAGACGTGCTGAGAGTACAACTCTTGATCACTCCATTTTTCCATGCCCCAAATGAGAAAAAGCATAGCTGGTGTCAAAAATAGTTCCTTCAGATAGGTAGATTCCAAACCACTTGAGTTATTTTTAACTTAAAAACAAAGCTGCAATTATTTCTACCTCCTGTTTTTCCCCTTGATGTCAATGCCAAAAATATTACTGGCTTCCTCCTAGCTGAGTTTGCACCCCTTAAATTCAACCAACACCAGACAGCTAATGCAGAGCATGGAAGAGGCATGTGGTAGGACATTTTTATCTAAACCTCTCCCTTGGCATGTTGTATTTTACACCTACTGCATTGTCCAGGGTATTTTATGGTGAGAACTAGCAGGGATTGTCAGAGTTTTACAAGGCGCTTATTAAAGGCTGCCATTATCCAGGTTCTCTGGAGCACTCTGGAAACACAAACACAGGCACAGCTTATTTCTGGAAGTCGTGCTGCTCCTCTGGGGCTTGGCCTTGGGGTTAGAGCACCTCCTTTTACCTGCATGGCCCTGACAGGGAATCACTCCAGAGAGAGCTTGGCTGCTGAGGAGGTCCTTATCCCTTTAGGGACAGTAAAGCAATCAGAAGTAATTGCAAGGAATCAGGCACCATTCCAAAGCAAGCCAAGGTTTAGGAGTGTGCTGGGATACAAATGTATGGAGTCCTTAGGCTGGTCTGGCCAAGCCAAACTTCAGATACCTCAGCATGAGTGAGTGTCCAACACCTCAGATTCCTGTGAAACCCATCTTGACTCACCCATGTGCTGTGTGTGGTCCTCAGTGTAGTGTGGCTCCTGGAAAGCTTGCACAAAGTTTCCTTCTCCCAGGTCTTACAGCTTCAAGTTGTTAATTCATGGGAGTTAAAAGTTGAAGCTTGGTGTCTGGTGTCATCATGGCCCTTTTTTTGCCAGGAGGATCCTTCTGTAAGGAAGCAGCCTTGGCTGCTTGACCATTTTGATTCTGTCCACTCTTGCTTAGATAAGTTTTTGTTCAGTCCAAGTGAGGGTCGGTCCATTTTGCCACAGAAATCAGGAAACAGTGCACGTTTTACACAAACATGAAATATTCCAGTTTCCCCATGGGCCTGCCATGTAGAATGTCTCACAGCAGTAATCTTTATTGCCCTGAGCCACTGTGCCTGCCCTGTACAAACTGTGCAGTTTCCCATGTTGCAGATTACACAATCTCTGCAGGTTTCCAACCCCAGCAGCCCATAAGCTCATTGTGACTTCCTGAATTAGCTGCCTCTTATCTTTCTTTCCTCCACCTCACATTGCCTTCTTGGTCTCCTTTTGATAATGGAGAAGGATACTAATTTTGCAATATCAGTTTGCTGGGGAAAGGAATAGAGTTGCTCAGAAATTAGAGCACATGGAAAAACAAGTTGGACCCATACAAAAAGTCATGGTTAGCTTGGCTGACACTGTTTAACTGTGCAGTGCCTGTGGTGGTGGCGGTTAAGCATTAACGTGCTCCAGAGGAGCCACACGTCTGGTGTTGGCTGCAGAGGGATAAATGCAAACTGTGCCAAAGCCCAGCCCCTTCTCAGGTGTCCCCCTTTGTGTTTGCAGTGTCTGGCCAGTGCCACCGAAGGGGTCCGGCTGGCCGCGCGCATCGTGGACACCCCGTGCAATGAGATGAACACTGATAACTTCCTGGAGGTTGGTGATGCCCTGATGAGTAAGAGTTGCTCATTGGAAGTCTGGACTGCAGTAATCAAACCCGAGTGCTGCTGTCTCTCAGTGAAAGCTGTGTGTCAGCAGTGGGCAGCACATCAAATCTGGGGTGCTCTGGCTCTTCCTTTGGCCTTTCACGTTTCGTAGAACTGCAAAGCTGGAAGGAGGCAGAGTTCACAGCTTGGAGTAGAGCACTGGAAAGCAGAAAACATGAGTTCTTCATTTGGTCATGGCACTGGATTCTTGTCTTAAACCTGATGGTGACCAGAGTTACCGAAATTATGGGACAGTTGATGTATTTCCAAGTGAGCTTTATCATAAAGATCTGGAAAATTGTTGAGAATGAAATTATTCCTGTCCTATTACATCATGATCCAACAGAGTGACCAGTTGTCCTTTACCTCAGAAGATTTCTTTTACTGGCAGGGCCTAAAGGTCAAATTTATATTTCATGCCATAGTAAGTACAGGATGTGTCAGTGGAGTTAGGCCATTGGAAAAGCAGCACCACTCCCAAAATTGTGAATGTTTGTGTGTGTATACATGCAAAAATCACAAAAACCTCTTAATTCGGTACCCATTTGTGTGTACAGATGTGTGCACAAAGGCACAAATGTGTCCTAATGACTGACTGACAATGTCCTTTTTTTTGCATTATTAAGGAAATTAAAAAAGTTGGCAAGGATCTTCGGATTACTCCTACCATTATCCGAGATGAGGAGCTGAAAGAGAGAGGCTTTGGAGGTATATCTTGTTGAGTATTCCACTTTTTTCCTAGCAGATGACTGGAATGTTTGGCCATCTCCATTGTGATGTTTTATTTGCACATCTTTGAAACTGTTTTATTGCCCACAGTATTCCAAGATGTTTTACAGAAAATACCCACAGGGGCTCCCCACAGTCTTTCTTCCCCACAGGTGGTTTAATTCTCTGTTTTCCAGGCATCTATGGAGTTGGAAAGGCAGCTCTGCATCCTCCAGCCCTGGCAGTTCTCAGTCACACTCCAGATGGTGCCACACAGACCATTGCCTGGGTGGGCAAAGGTATTGTGTATGACACTGGAGGACTCAGCATCAAGGGAAAGGTACAGAAGCACTTGTTCTGCTGCTGCCTTTGCTTACACTGTTGTTTTCTGATGAAAGTAATTCAGATAATGTCTGTAGGAAATAAAAGTACTTTTTTATTGAGTTAAATGCTTGATCTGTTGTCATCCATGTGGACACAAACTATCAGGGTAGAAGACCAAATGGGATTCAAGGACCACTACAGAAAAATTCAATAGCAACATGATATTTTGCCCTTTAAATATTGCTTGCTGAAAGGCAGAAAGTAGGATCAAAGATGTTTAATTTCTGATTTCAAAGATAGAACCAAAACCCATTGGAGTTGGCCTCAGTGTGAAACTTATAAACAACATTTTTCTTTTTACTTTTCTCACAGTTTAGCAGCCCCAGTTTGGTATTTCTCAATTCCAAGACCAGATCCACCAATAAATAGAGGCACATGTTCCTTGTTTGTGTTGTTGACAGCTGAGCACTGTCAAAACCAGAGTTTCAGAAGCATCAGAAACACTGGTACAAGCAGGCATTAGACTGAAATTCTCTTTCAAAGACAAAAAAAAAAATTCTATGGTTCTGTTTAAACAGACTACTATGCCTGGAATGAAACGAGACTGTGGTGGAGCAGCTGCTATTTTGGGTGCCTTCAAAGCCACTGTAAAGCAAGTAAGTAAAATGTGTTAATTGATATCACGTATCCCAGCACTGCCAAGGAGCTTGGATAAATTCCCAGAGTCAGAGGCCTGTCTAATCCTGAAGTTCTGACCTGCCACTGCTCTTAGTGAGCCTCAGCCACTCTGCTCTTTCTGCTATTTCAGGAAAATATTTCACATCTTTACTGGGATCTTGAGAATTGTGAGAAATTCCTTGTGTGCTTTTTTTTTTTAAGGGCCTTCCTTGAATTTCAGAGTTTGTTCTGTGGACTGAATGGTTCCTAGTTCCTTGAATCAGGTCTATACTTGAGTTATCCGGTGCTGATTTTGTTTAAGCTGTGGGATTTGGGGCAGCTGTTGTCACCTTAGCAAAGAAGGGGATGAGTGACTCTGGGATATGAAGTCTTTCTAGATTCCAAATCCTGTGCCAGGTCTAATATTAACCTAGTGGGGAAATAGCAGCTCTAGTGTCATCAGGAGCTGCTTGTTGGTTTGCCTCTGTGGTCAGAAAGTAGTGGGGGAGCTGAGAAGTAGCCAGGTATTGAAATAGGAAGAATTAAAACTATTCCTATTGCACTTTTAACAATGCAAACTGGGGAAAAGTGGCTGCTGCCAATAAAACTCTGCCCTCTCCACAAATCCAGTGACTGAGTCTTGCTGACAGAGCAGCTCTTGCCTCCAAGGAGTATCCAAAGTTCAAAAAATATTTACTGCTGCAGATTAATGCATGGGTCTGAGGGATGCTTTGTCCAGGGGCTGATCAGTGCCAAATTTCCCATTTCTCAATAGTCTTGCTCTGTGCCTTGGCCCTAACAGCATGTTTGATGTGGAAAGATTGTAAACTTCACAGTTATCTGCTGAGAATTAGAACTGCAAACAGATTTGTGAGCTGCATGTCAGGCAGAACAACTACCTTGCATAACTAAATCCTTCAGAAAGTTAGATCAGAGGTCTTCAAGGGACAAGAGCTGGAACTTACACGGTGCTTTGGGAGACTTTGGGATAGCCATGGATGGGGGACATCCTTTCAGTGGTTCAGTCCTTGTTTCCAGAGTAGTTCTGTGTGTGATTGTCTGCACTGAGAGAAGTTCCATTCACAGCCACAGTAGATGTGAACACAAATGATCTGTAAGTTCATACACAATTACTGCAACAGTGAATAAAGTGGCAGTGATGCGCTTGGACAAACTGAGCCTGGAGAAATCTTTATATGCCTTTATATGTAAAAACAAAAGAATGAACTCGCTGCTTAATTTTACAGTCCCATGTGAGAAGACCTGTAAATGACATCCCTGCAGAAAATGTGTTCAGAGAGACAGTGGGAAGAATTTGTTGTTAACTGTTTAAAGGCTTTTTTTTTTTTAATGCTTTTAAGAATAAAAGAAGGGTTGAAGAGGTTTCACTGAGAAATGCTTTGTCACAGAGACTGAAGTGGGAAATGTGTGTTGGTTAGAAAGCTCAGTGGGAAGAGGGGCAGAGGTTATTTCCCCTCTTCATAAAATATCTGCCTGCCTGCTGTTCAACAGTTACACAACATGATTTTAAAGGCAAAATTAAACAAGTGATTTTTCCTAGAAAGATGCATTTCCTCCATTGTGAGCTTTCCAGTACAATGGAGAAGAGAAAAACATTGACTTAAATCTTTGATTTCTTTCTTGTTAACATGATCCTGCATGTTATCATAGTGAATCCTGCTTTTGAGGATCTACAGGCAGAATGAGAGTCAGGAAAAGGCAACTAATACTGGAAATAGATTTTCACTTTTTGACAGTAAATTAACAACATGTTTTTCTTAGAGGAGAAAACTCCAGTGCAGTGCAGTGAGATACTGTGAGTAGTTGGGCCATGGATGGAAGGTTGTCTCCCCACAATGCTGTTTGCCCACCAGCTGGGCTAGAAACTGAAATTACTGTCTGGCTTCTAAATGCTGCCTGTTATTTGGAAAGGTTTTGATTGATGCCTTTGCCCTTTAGACTTCAGAACATGAACTGATTCAGCAAGCCCAGATTTCTTCAGCCATGGACTTTTATCAAGAGATTAAGAGTAAAACTGGCCCAGGTTTTCCCCTAGAATTTGATGTTGTTAGGTTAACTATCCCAGTTAAGAAGGAACAATGTTCTCATTTGTTAAATGCTGCTGTCTCCCTATCTGTTCCTAGAATCCCTCCACACAATACAACTGCTGTATAAATAATAAAATCATCCATTTTAAAATACCATCCATAACCACATGAGTACTTGACTTTAAACCAAAATAAAACTTTATGAGATATAGCAGAAGAGAGGAGGCTAAGGGAAAAAAAATAACCAAAACAGGTTAAAAATTCCGTGGGCCTCGCAGCAGGAATGATAATTTAAAAAACCCAACTGACACCCACCCACCTGTCCAAAACCCTACCAGATTTCCTATGAAAATTGTAGCATTGCTGTCAAGAAGTCTTAAGCCCTCGCTGATTTCAGTCCTAATAAATTAGCTTGATGTGAATCAAAAGCCATTTCTCCCTTCTGGTTGTTACAGGGGTTTAAGGACAATCTTCATGCTGTTTTTTGTCTGGCTGAGAACGCAGTGGGACCACGGGCAACGAGACCTGATGACATTCATGTTCTTTACTCTGGAAAGTAAGATTGTATCTATCCTTTTGCCATAAACAGAGCAAACATCCTTTTCTGTTCATCTGAGAGCCATGCAGATTGTGAGGCTGTCCCTAAATACTGATAATAGTATTTCAGACATCCATAGTAGTGAGTTTTAAGTGTGCTTAGAGTTTCCTGTGGAGTGTGTAAATACACATCAAAATACATGTATATCATAAGCTGAACTTTCCTTAAAGCACTCGGATTCAGGTGTTTTTTGTAGTACAACCAGTTTTTGTGTCCATCTGTAGCTGCACTGTGTGGCAAAGCAGCAAAGACAGGCTATTAATGGATCAGAATCTCTGTCAAGGAGAGATGATACCTCTTTGGCAGTAATTTGTAGAATCACAGCAAGGCATCACACAGGCTCAACAAGCAGAGCCTGCCATGAGGGCAGTAGTGTCATTTCCCTTTTCCTTGTGTGCTCTGTCTGGATGCTTGGAGCTGGGGAATAGCAGCCCTACAGACTTGCAGAGTCAAATAAGAAAAGCACATGAGGTTTGAGGCTGCTCTCTGGAGTGTTCTAGTCCAGACAGCGAGTCCTGACTTCCAGCCTGAAGCACTCCAGTCTGAAATGCCTCTCTCCCTCCCAGAACTGTGGAAATCAATAACACTGATGCAGAAGGTCGCCTGATCCTGGCTGATGGAGTCGCTTACGCCTGCAAAGACCTTGGAGCTGATATCATTCTGGATATGGCCACTCTTACTGGAGCTCAGGTACAACAGTCTGACATTTATAACTCAGTTTCTTTTCTGTTCTTTATGCAACTTTTTGCTTTTACATACTTAAATTAAAAATGGTGTTGTGATGACATCAGCAGTGATGTAAGCAGGCCAGTACTCCACATTTGCAATTCAATTTCTAATTACCAGAACTGATTTGTTAATAGTGATCAGGATTTTCTTGTCCATGAAATGGCTTCCATTGTAAGTCATACACAGAATGGTACAAGGATACAAATTTAACAGCATTATTTTCTGACACCTGTTACATACAAGGTTATGCTGATGAGCAGTGGTGGAAGATGACTTCTTCCTGATTTTGTCCTTTGCCTCACCAGGGAATTGCTACAGGAAAATACCATGCTGCTGTCCTTACCAATAATGAAGAGTGGGAAAAGGCTTGTGTTAAAGCTGGCAGGAACTGTGGAGACTTGGTCCATCCTCTGGTGTACTGCCCTGAGCTCCACTTCAGTGAATTTACCTCTGCTGTAGCTGATATGAAGAACTCTGTAGCAGTAAGATTTATGTTTTCTTTTAAATTTCTCTATTATGTAAAAATGTGTGTTTTTAGACAGTTAGCTGGCCTGCTGATAGCTGGCTGAAAGCTCTTCATGGGGGCACCTTTTAGAAATGGTCCATATTGTTCTGGTCTTCAGGGTCTTTCACCTGGGGCTTTGCAGGGTGTATTTAGTGTCAGTTTTAAACAGTTTTAAATACCTGCTGCAAAGGTATCTTTGGGCTGCTTGCCTTTTAAACATGGCCCTACATGAATGCTGAATTCCTGGATGGAGACCTTTTAGGAAGTCAAGATGGGCATTCCTCAGATCATACATCACCAGCAGAGACTGGGAGTGCAGAAACCAGGAAATTGGGGATGGAGGCCTCAGAATTGCTGCAGCTGCTTTTGCTGCATTTGAGAGTTGCAGTGTGCAGTGAGCTTCCAAACACACTGCAGAAAGGAGCGTGGGCAGAAGAGGAATTGAGCAGGGCCACACTGCTGCTAGGGACTAAGTCAAGGATTTCCAGTAGAGTTGGTTTCTAAGATTGTTTTAGGGCCATTCATTAAGCTTTGAAGGAGATTTTTGTAACTGTCTTTCCTGTAGGCAGAATAAACCACTGACATTTTCTTTTCTTTTGAGACCAACTCTATTTTTATTGCTCCTACAGGACCGGGACAATACCCCCAGCTCCTGTGCTGGGCTCTTCATTGCCTCTCACATCGGCTTCGACTGGCCTGGGGTGTGGGTGCACATAGACATCGCTGCTCCCGTGCACGCCGTGAGTGTTCCTGACCCTCCCTGGGCTGGGGAAACACAGCTGCTGCTGCCTGCAGGGGCTCTGGGTTGTGTCCATCCAGTTCAGAGTGACAGAAATAGGTGGAGAAGGGTCCTTTAGAGAAGCACTGGCTCGTCTCTGTTGCGAGTTTCTTGGTTTGGTAGTTTCATCTGTTCGTATTTTTCATTTTGGTTTTAAAATATTTTAACAGTCATTTCAATCGGTGACATCTTTATCATTGTGAGCATTGACAACTTGCCTGCTCTCTATTCATGGCAATAATCCCAGCCTTCCGTTTTCACCCATGTTGTTTTAGGATGATTGACCAGAGTTGATCACCCTTCCAAAAATACCTTCTCTCTTGGGGATTTCCTCTCCTCCCTTTGGTGGAACTTGTGTATATTCTTTTTTTTCCTAAAAACCAAGCCAATTCACTCCACCTGCCTTTTTTTTTTTTTAAACACAATTTATTCAGCTCTTATTCCAAATCCGTGCTCAGGCTGGGTGGGAGGTCCCCTGCCCTGAACAATGCTGGCCTCTATCTACCCACAAGTCAGTGGGAGCTCTGTTCTCATGTGTTGGTTTAATCCAGCTGGGACAGATTCCAGTGGCAGTGAGGATACAGCAGCACAGAGCAGCCCTGCCAGGGATTGGCTGTGGCTGTTGACCACCATAGAGTGAGTAGCCAAATGAAAACTGATTGAAATCCTACGATCTGAAGTGTGAACTGTGTGGTTTTGGTTTTGTTCTAGGGTGAGCGAGCTACTGGCTATGGTGTGGCTTTGTTGCTGTCCCTGTTTGGAGGGGCCTCTGAAGACCCTTTGCTGAACCTGGTGTCTCCTCTTGGGTGCAATGGAGACTCTCCTCCTGAGGAGATGGAGAGGGACTCCAAGAGACGGCGCCTGGTTTGACACAGCCCCAGCCCTGCCAGGTGTGGGGTTACCTCACTTTGCACTGATCTGTTCTCAAGCAATGAAAATGTCACGCGTCAGAAATTGCCATTTTTTTTTTTTTTTACTATCATGATAAGATTTATTACTTGTTTCTGATAAAAACAGCCTGATGTATTGTTTAGTTTGTTGGTTTTTTTTTTTAAATTATTGGTGCACACAGTTGCTGAACAATATCAGTGGTGCAGAGTCCAGGCTCAACTAACTATATCAGGAAGAGGCCATGTCCTCCTCTGAGCTCCTCACAAAACCTAACTAAGTGCATTAATGCATGAGAAGCTCTCTCTAGTCTGAAGAAGCAACTGCAGCTATTGCTTACAAAGCCTTCTGAATTACTTATTATATGTGAGGTTTTATCAGACGTTTCTTCAGGCCCCACTACATCTCAGAACACAGGACAAGGAAAAAAACTCCATAGACTTGGCTTATTCAGAGACAATTTAGCTTAGCAGCAAAGGAGATGTAATGAGAAAAGGCCTATAGTTTTAATAAGGTGCTGTTTCCGCATGTTTTAATGTTCTTCTGACCAGTAAAATCAGCAAGAAGGGTTCAGAACATATCTCTATGTAATTGTTTCACATAAAAATTTCAGAATGTATTCATGTTAAATGAGGAAAACAATAGAGGGACTGTGATTGAGTAAAATCGGTTTACAAAGCAGAGTGGCTTCTTTCCACTTAATAAATTTATTATTATTAAAGAAGCTTACATATCCCATGTGGTGTTTGTGGTGTTATTTACATTTCTGAGAACACTGAGTGCTCCAAAACTTGGTGTACAACATCATTACTCTGTTCACATTCCTCTTCCTAGCACTCAGAGCTGAGAGAGGAACAGCTTGCACCGAGTGCTTTGGGGGAGTTCTGCAGAACTTTCTGATTCACTTAATTTGTTTGATTCAGCAGCAGTCAGGGATGCTCAGTGTGAGCTTCTGTACAAGCCACAAGGAGCTTCCAGGCACTGCTTTGGCTGGGACACCCACGGGAAGTGACTGGTCCCAGCTGATGTCATGGCAGTGGCAGGGCTGGGAACAGAGAGACCAAGTCCCTGTCCCAGGGCTCCAGCATCAGCCTTTGGAAACATTTCCTGGCTCCAGCAGCGTCAGGGGTGAAAAATCCCCCCCAGCACCCCCCTGGCTGCTTTGCAGATCAAGTCAAGCTGAGCTGTGAGGGATTGAGGGGATCTCTGGAGAACTGGTGCTGGTTTTAGCTGGAGTTCCAACAACGAGGGACACCAAGAGTCTTTTTGATTAAAGACTTCATGGAAAGCTTAATGTAGAAGGGAGAAAAAATACTTCAGTTGGATTGTGTGGCCCTATTTGACAGACAAATAGTAACTAAAAAAGAAACAACTTCAGAACTTCACTACTTCCTGTATTTGTTTCTCCCTCGTTGTTCTGGCTCCCTGGTCCACTTGAGTTTTAAGGAATCTGTATCTAAATGAGTTCTGCCTTTGGTCATTCTTAACACTTGGTGTAAAGCACTACCTGGTACCAAAAGCTGCTGTGGGAAATGTGTTGATGAGTTATTTTTATTACAGACTCAGCATTGAAGCAAATAGCAACATGTTCTAATTTCAGTGCTCTGAGATCATCTTCAATCTCCATCTTGTAGAAGCATTCTTCAAATTAATAAATTCTAATTTTGAAATGTGTTTTGCCAGGTTTTTACATAAAAAGTAGCCTGTGGGCTTTGTGGCACGAGGCTCAATTCTGATGTTATTCACTGAATGATAACAGAAAAGTTGGATTTTGATGGCTGATTATCATATTCTTCAACTTTGCTGTGTCTCAAGGCATATAATTCTGCTGGATTTAATTTGGAAGGCACTTAATAGAAGCCATTTTTAAAACTAAGTACCTCATATTAAATAAATCTGTTAAGAAACACCTGAAAAGCAAATGGGATATTTGGGAAATCAAAAACTGAAAACCAGATGAAGTAAAATAAATTAATTCAACACCTAAAAATAAAAAAGTCTGATGCTTCCTCTGTACAAAATAAAAATCGAGGCTCTTTGTTTCAAATCTGTAATAAAATTTCTTGCTGTTCCTCATGTACATTATTATTGCCTTCTGTTTTGATAAAAGGTCTATTCTCCAGAGCACAAGCTTTGGACCTACACAAGACAGTGATTTGTGAGCTGTGTTTGCCAAATAAATGGTTGTCTTTCCTCTGTTTCACAGAGCTTGCACTGGGATCATTCCCATTAAGCTCACAGTGTTTCTTAACCCCTAACGAGTAGAATTTTCTTTAGTTTGCTCACCTGCTTCTGGGTGCTGGGCAATTTTAACTCCTGTTTTTGCCCTAAAGTATCCTAGTGTGAGACCTGGAAGCAATCTGCAAAAAGGGAGATCCCAAAACTGCATTACAAATAGCAAATACATGGAAATTAATAAGTGGGGTCATTACCAAAGTAAGAAACAAGCCCATTTGGAGCAGCAGAGCTGGAATTTGTCTCTGCAGCTGCCACCACTAAGCCCTGGGGTGAGCAGGTTCCAGCAGCCCCCCTGAGTGTGTTCCCACCATCACTGACACAGAGAGCTCCCCGTGCCCTTCCGTGTGACAGAGCAGCAGTTATTTACAGGAAACACTTGCAGACACCAGAGCCTGACCTCTGGGTTTAGGTCTGCACTTGAAGTGTATCATGGCCCCACTTAAGTAACTTCCAACACAAACACTCCCACACTGGGCAGGGAGCACCTGCAGAGCTTTGCAAAACCCCTGGGCCCTGGGTCCTCCTCGCTGTGGGGAGCCCTGGACCAGCCCTTCAAAGGCACTGAAGGTCACCTCAGTGTCAAAGAACTGAACTTGGGGACCCCCAAACTCCAGGTTCCCAGATGTCCCCCTCCTCAGCTGCCTCCTGAGCAAGCACAGGAGCCAGAGCAGGGTCACAGACCCAGGGAGGTGCCTCTCTGGGTTGTTTTGTAGGTCTTAGAGCTTAAATTCCTGCAGCTGTGGGCTCAGCACTTTTAAGAGGAGGTTGGTAACCATAAGATAATGCCTTCTGTCAGGAGATCTCATTTGCTCCTTGGAGCTGTGCTGCTGTTCCCAGGATGGCCCAGTGGAAGCTGACACAGGCAGCAGGTGAGGTAAGAATTGTCTCTGGCACGGTGCAGACCATCCCTGCTCTTTATCTTGTGGCAGCAACATCCTCTGGGCAGCACTTTGCTATGACACACGTGGCAGACTCGGGAGGACGAGGCTGATCTGCTGATTTGCTTGTTAAGTGAAGAGGAGCTGGTGCTCAGTCAGGGAAAAACCTGTCTGTGATGTGTTCAACTTGTAAACCTGACTGCAGGAAAGGCTTTTTTCTGGCTTCGTTGTGTTTTGCCTGGAGAAAATTTAGCTAACGGAGTGTTTTATCCAATTTTGGCACTGCCAAGTGCTGTCTGAACTGGGAACTGCCAACAGACACATTACCAGAGTTTTACCTGGTGCTCCAGAAAGGTGCACTTGGGCAGAACAAGACTCAGGGATTAACTTCTGCTGGGCAGTTCTGACCCTGGGAAGGTGCAGTAGAGATTTGGGTTCCCTTTGGGTGTGTTGGACTTTATCCGTAGCCTCTGGTTTGGAGCTGAGTGTGGAGGGACCAACACCCCCTGCTTTCCCTGGGACAGTGTGAGAGCAGGAGGCATGGACATCCCACCCTGTTTGTGATGTGGACAAAGCAGTTTTTTAGAAAATAGTCTTTGGGACATGAAGACTATCACCTGTATGCCAAGGTTGTTCCAGGTGAGTCAGAGCATGTTTTATTTTCTAGTTACCTGTGCACAAAGCTACTTCTGACCACGTTTGCTACAGCTGGAAAAGCATCCTTCAGGCAAAGGGCCCTTCTGTACTTGCACTGACCCTGAAGCTGCACAAAGGCACACTAGGAAATTAAATTGATTTTTTACCATTTGCATGTGTAAGGGATGGAATTAGTACATCTTACTCTTCAATCCCCATTGTGGTTTGTGTCTTGGAAAGTCTGTTGCCTTGGTATGTGATGTCTTCTGGGCTCTGGATGGGAAAGCAATAGTTTTCCAAAACTGCTGTGCAGGGATTTTTATTTTTCCCTTTCATGTTTTCTTTCAAACAC
The DNA here is from genome assembly GCA_013398115.1 of Falcunculus frontatus. Classification (NCBI taxonomy): domain Eukaryota; kingdom Metazoa; phylum Chordata; class Aves; order Passeriformes; genus Falcunculus; species Falcunculus frontatus. The sequence goes on from VZRV01007664.1 coordinate 452,518, forward strand.
TTCTCTTACACCAAACCCACAGAGAGAGTTCCAGGCAGCGTCCACCCATATGAAACCAGACATTTTTTCCATAATCTTTTTATAGATTTGATAATATTTAACTCGGTGTGTATTAAAAATGTATGGAGTATATAAAATTCATTTAAATGTCACCAAACGGGCCAATGGCTTTTTAATATCACTGCCACAAGACTGCATTTTAACCTATTTCCTGTCTGGATCCATTCCAGTGGCAATTCCAGGAGGGGAATATATTTAGTCTATATTTACTTAGTCTGTTTAACTTTCAGTTAGTGTCTTTGGCTGATCCCGTGGCCGTGCTATTTTGGGATGATTTATACAATATTTACATTAAATTCTGTTAATATTTCCTTGCCTCTTGAAGTCGGATTACACTATTTACATCTCAAAGGCCCAAGCTGGAGGAATAAGCGGCTGTTCCAGGCACCAGAGAGAATTTAGTGTAGGAGAGGCTGCCAGCAATGAGACCATGAGTCTGAAATACTCATGGAGGAATTATTTAGGATTGGACCAGTCCTCCGTGAAGGAAGGGGGAATCATGGAATGGTTTGGGTTGGAAGGGACTTTAAAGACTGTCTAGTTCCAAACCTCCTGCCATGGGCAGGGACACCTTCCACTGTCCCAGGCTGCTCCCAGCCCTGTCCAACCTGGCCTTGGACACTCCCAGGGATGGGGCAGCCACAGCTTCTTTGGGAAACCACATCCAGGTGTGAGGTTGTTCCCCTCAGAGGGAAGAATTTCTCCCCAATATCTAATCAAATCTGCCCTTTTTCAACTTGAAGTCATTGCCCCTTGTCCTGTCACTCCACACTCTTGTCCAAAGTCCCTCTCCAGCTCTCTTGGAACCCCTTTAGGCACTGGAAGGGGCTCTAACACCTGTCTGGAGCCTTTTCTTCTCCCAGCTGAAAAACCCCAGCTCTTTCAGCCTGTCTTCATGGGGGAAGAGCTCCAGCCCTCTGAGCATCCTTATGGCCTCCTCTGGATTTGCTCCAGCTGATCCATGTCTGTAGATCAGAGGGAATTCCCTTCATGTCTCCAGTGGTGGAGCAAAGCCCTCAGCTGAAGGGAATGAAGTGTCTCTGTCACTCTGGCCTCTGTGTGGTGTGGCAGGAGAAGCAGGACAATGGTCCTGAGCTGTGTGATTAAGCCTTTTACAAAGCTGAGAGAATCCTTCAAATCAAAGATTGGATGCTGAGGTCATATTCCTTACAGAAAAAAAAAAAAAAAGGGTAAATCTTGGATTTATAACAAAAATTAGGACAAAATAGGTTCAGCATCACTTAATTTAACTGCAAACATGCATCACAGTTGGAGGGGAAAACATTCCTCTCTGCATGAAGGGAAATTTACCTTCAGGATTGACCTGTGCAGTAACGAAGCAGCAACTGGATGAGATCAAAGTGCACGGAGCCAACCACCCTCAATCCCAACAATAATTGGCAGAACAAATGATTCTTTTGCATTGAAGGCACAATGTAATTTAGTGGTCCAGGGAAAAAATCCAAACTGTAAAAATATTTGACAGCTACTGTTATCTAGAGGGGGGGAAGAAACCAAGTTAGCTGGAATTTTGGGCTATAATTATTCTCAGAGGAATCTACAGACTTTTTAAGTATAGTGGATGGTTCCAACAGACATTCTTAATGGCTTGAAACTCTGGAAGCAAAACTTGCTTTGAAAGCCAGGGAAACTTTAGGATGAATAAATATTTTTTTTCTTTTTACTCAATTTAGTTCTCATTTTCAAGTCTATGAATTCTCTACAGTTCATGAACAAAATGTTTCAAGTCTTATATCCTTGCTAATCCACTCTAACACTGGGCTGAAGGACATTCATTGTACTTTAAAAATGTCTCGCTTGCAAAGTTACTCACTTCAATACTAAGAAAAACTTCATCAGTAGTAAGAAAAACGTACCTGGGGATAAATAATCTGTCATCCAGAAGGATTTTGTTGGCCTTGGAACAGATCAAATGACATACAAAAAAGGAATAAAGGGCAGAGCCAAAGCGAGAATTGAAGCAGAAATTCCTGTGATTCAGAATGCTCACGAAATAGAAAGTCTTTCTGGCCTGGACACCACAAAGCAAAGCACAAGGCAGACAGATAAAACACCTCTGACTCCTCCAGTTCATTGTCATGAAATATTCTGAACCACAGCGGTGGGAGGAAAAAAAGAAAAAGAGTTCAAATGAATCATTTCTGTTTTCTAGGAACAAGGGAGTGAGATTGCTAAAGAGCATTTTTAGCTCAGATGAATAAATAAATCAGACCAGGGTATGGGATAATGGAATTTTTAACCACTGCAGGTGTGAGGTGGTAACAGGACGTTAACCAAGTCGTTCCTAAAAGCTTTTGCTGACTCAGTCACTGACAATCCCAGTCTGGGATACTCAGGCTGATTTATGGGCACTAAAAGGATGATGTGAGTTAAATCATTTAAATTGCACCTGCTCCGTAACCCGTCTGAATTACCAGGGTGTGTTTGCATTATCCATCACACAGGGCACCAAACAGGTGCCAGATTACTTTGCCAGAAGTTTAATTTTCCCTAAGAGGCCACAGAGATGATGTGCAGTGTGAGAATGAGCATCAGTCCCTGAGTAGGACACGAGGCAGCCCTGGCAGGGGGTTTCTCTGAGGGCACACACACACCACTGGGACCAGCCCTCTGCCAGGGCAGCAGTGCTCATTTAGGACAACTGACACCACCTTTTTAGTCCACACAAGATTCACGTCCTTAAAAAACTAGAAACTATTAAGTGTTATTATATTTAATTTTTTGGATGTTTTTGCACTGATCGTATTGTACATGTACTTCATGCTCAGCCTCAAAGAGGGGTAAGCACCAGTTCAAATCACTAAAACCATCTAAAAATCAGCGGAGTTCAGAGTTTTGGGGATGACTTAGACAAAATCTGAGGGAACTGTGCCTGTAAGTCCTGTGTGTGCTGATCTCAGTGCATGTTTAGATTTTCAGCACCAGTTAACCATAGCATAATGGAACACAAGTTCATGTTTTTAGTCTCTTTATTAGTGTTTTTAATGTGATGTTCGTATAGTTGAAGGCAGTTATTGAGCTCTAAGTAGGAACATCTGGGAAGAAAAAAATTTTCCATGTAGATTGAAGTGTGCTGGGCAACAGCAGTGTTTGGGAGGGACAGAGTGGAAAATTGTACACATCTGGCTAAAACACACTCAGTCCCTTTGGGCGAGGGCAGCTCTGGGTGCAGCTCCTGGAGGGCAAAGAGTTTCATTCCTGCAGGTCCTGGCTGCCTGTGGAGACACTTCTCCATCCTGGTGGGCTGTTTCCACTTCCCCACATCATCTTTCCTACTGGCAATGGCTCCTTGGCTTTTCCCTGCCCCGAGCTGTGGCTCTGCCACCGGCTCCTTTTGGCATCATTTTTCTGCACAGCCCAAGGAGAGAACAGGGACAGAGACACAGAGTGATGCTGCTGCTTCCGCTGCATCCTGGAGATGCTGCTCTTCCTCCAGTGGGCTTTTGGTTTGCTTCAGATTCTCACATTTCTTCTGTCTTATTTTGGTTAGTTTCATCCAACTTGCTGAAAACAAAGTTAAGGCAATGACTGCTCTGAATTAGGTGTGCACTTTGTCTGAACTCAGTGTCTTACAAACACAGTCCTCGTGACATAAACCTGTGACTTCAGTGTTACAGAAATCACCAGAAAACTCAGATTTGATTTAGAAATTACTTGAGAAGTGAGAAGCATTCATTTTTTTAGTCTAAACTTTTTTTCAACTGGTCAAATACTTTTATTTTATTCTATAGTATTTTATTCTTTTTAAAATTTCCTGTCAGACCAGCCCTAATGAATAAATCCAGATTGCAAATCAGGAAATATTTTTCCTGAAGACATAAGGTTAAACTAAAGCCAAGGAGACACTGGCTGTAGGCCTGGTGTTTAAAACACCAGCCTTTTGTTTATTATGGGCATCCACACTCACACACAACTTTCTTTTCCATCTGGCTGTTGCATTCTTTCTCCTAAGACTGGGTATCCCACCAACATTCTTCTTCCTGAACCATCCTTCACAGGCAATTTCACAGCACTTCACCACTTTCCCCATCTCTCTGAAATCCTTCCATGACAGCAAAACAGCATTCCCTTTGTCTTCAGCAGACTTAGCAGTGGGCAAGCCCACAAACCTAATCCAAAGCCCGTTGTATGAATATCAGAAGGGATGAGGATGGTTCTTAAACGTGTATTTTGTTGGATATCACTTTGACACGTGAGATGTAAAGGCTGTGAGAGAAACAGGCTTTAATCCCTTTGGCCAGCAGGAATTGAGCCTATGCCTTTTAAAATTGCCCCCCTCCTAGGAACACATGTAAGCTTGCAAGTCAGGAAATAATAGAGAGACAATTATTCATCCGAGTATTAATACTTCTTCTGATATTATTGTTTTTATTTTTGTGAAGCACAGCTTACTTTGGACCAGGCCAGCATTTGGAAGCTCTCCATCCCCAGATCTGATATCCAAAACAGGAAGCGGATTTGACAGGCACATGCAACACTATAGGCAAACACAAAGCACCACCGTAAAGGGTTGGCTCTGGACCAGCTTTGTATGTGATGTTGAAACATTTGGTGTTCTGCTTAAGGTTTCTGCGAGGAAACATCTGTGAGATTCTGCTGCAGATAACACAAAATGTTTGATCAATCCTTGTTCACCTAGAGAGGCACTGGGAAAGGCTTCACAGGAGAATGAAAATGTGCCCCGTGTTGGGACAGCCTGGGTGACCTGAGGCTTGCAGGGTTGTTTGCATCCCCTTGCTGGGGGTCCTCTCACCATTTGCTTCATCCATCTCCTCTCCACTGGCTGTCACAAATATCTAAACAGGATTTTTGTTTTAAAGAACCTTTTAGACCCTCTTTATCCCATGCAGGTCAATGGATTATTTAGCCTACTGTCTGAAGCAGAAGTCGTTGAGATGATTTCTAGCCAACTGGCAAATACATTCCAGCTCTCTTTAACAGAGAAAGCCAAACAAAAATAGAAGGATGAAAGTTAGTGCAAAAAAACCCCCCAACAACTGCTCAGTGCATACCCTGCTCACGCTGCAAGGTTCCCCTTCTCCTGGTAAAAACCACAGCCTGATACACAGCAGAGCTTGGTACTGCTTGGCCCTCCTGTGACATTGCTCCAGCAACCTCTCAGTGATTAAAATAAGGCTCCTGTCCCCAGGCAGAGTCAAACAGCCCTTGGCACCAGTGCTGTGTGGATCACCAGTTCAGGCTGCCACAGTGGTGTAAATGAAACTGAAGCTCGCAGAATATTTCTTTTTCCTTTTCCCCAACAAAATTCAATAGAGAAGTGACAGTTTTTTCTCCCTCTGAAAATCTGTGCTAATGGACATTCTTGGTTTGGTTTTCCTGCTTCTCTGATGCTAGGCCACACAGGACCAAAAGAGCACAGTGTATTTATTCCAAATTCCACCATGCTGCCATTGAAGCTGAGAATTGACAATGTGGCAGCACAGAAATAGCTCCAGTATTTAACTAATGTTCCCTTAAGCAGCAGGCCAAGGATTTCCAAAAGAAGATTGTGTGGTTTGTCCCCTCCTGTAATAAGAAGAAAACAAATCTGTTGGGCATGATGCTCTCCCTGTACTGACTTGACACCTTTTCTATAATTATCCCTGTCTGTGGCTGCAAACGCCCCTAGAGTAGGTGACTTTTCTTGCCTCAAACATTGTCACTTAGCAACTGAGGTCAAAAATGCAGAGACTGGTGGTCCTGAAGAGCAGTCACTGCTCCTGAGCACATGTAACTTATTCTCTTCTACCTTCCATGGCATCACTTGTTTTTCTCAAATACTTGGAACAGCAACCAGTGAGAGCTGGACAAATGGTAAAAACAGAGGAATGTTCTTGACAGCAGAAACTTCTGCTTCAGGAGCCAGGTATGGTCCTTGCAATAGTTTATGTTGCTCCCATATCGGCTGGGAGGTGTCTCCTGGGAGCATGAACCCTTTCCATCTCTATTCCATGAGCTGTTCTGTGATACCCAAAAGCCTGTTCCCATTCCAGCACCAAAGCAAAGCACAGCTGAGGGGTTTGCAAGGGCACACGTGGAGCTTCCCAGCCAAGCTGGGTACCTGTGTCCACAAACAAAGTGCTCGTGTTTGCACGACTGATATTTAGTAAAACTGTCCTAAGGACATTTTGGTGACAGGTTCCAGCCTTAGTTTAACACAACTGTGCTGCTAAAGAGAAGGTCAGAGCACCACACCAGGAGGAACTTGTGTTGTTTCCTTACTGTGCCCATTCCATGTCACTTTTGGGAGAGATTCTTGTTTATCTTATGTCTCTCAATCACATGTTGCCTTAGCAACAGTCAGACTGTGAATGCATAGAGGAGCTGCAATTAAACCACATTTGCACCTTGTTTTTCCCACTGAACTTGTAGAGGTACACAAGCAACACCTTTCCTCGTGTGGTATTGAGAGAGATTTAGAACCCTACAAACTACACGAGTCAAAAAGGCAGCAAAGTTTGGAGGGGTTGTCTGTCCCAGTGGCCATAGCCTTTATAGGTGCAAATTAGGGAGTTCAGGTTGCAAAGGCTTTGGGGGCAGGAGTTGCTTTGTGTGGGCATTGCAGAGCACAGTGTGAGGTCTGAGCATTATCAGAAAATGGAGGTGAAGTCTAATTGCTGCACTTTTCTTCAGTATCAGCAAATGGCTCTTTTCCCCAGCAGTTAATTAAGTCAGCATAGGAGGAAGAAAGTTTCACTTGGCTATGAAGCACTCTCCCCTCTGGACTCCACATCCCGCGTTGAAGTGCCGTGGACAAACCAAATGACAAGTGTTCCCAACACCAGTGCTCTCCTGTGCAGGCTCCAGCACTGGCCACTCACTGCTCCAGGCTCTCCTAAAAATCCAAATTCTTGGGCTGTGATAAACTGGTAGGGCTGGAACAAGCTCCCAGGATTTAACAACGAGAATTAGACTTTGCATGTGGCCTAGAACAGCCACACGAAAATGAACACGGCAAACTGCAGGGATTTCATGAGTGCCTTTGCCAAGTAATCCTGGTTTGTCCCTCACATCATTCCTAACATGTTTCAGGTTGAGGGGGAGTACAACACAGCACCAGAATGAAAACACGGCTTTACTTTTCTCTGAGAGGCTCACCTGGGTAGGGAATGAGAAAACGTGGAATTCCTCTCTCTGTGCCAAGAAGCATGCTGGGCAGTCAGTGTGGTTCGAAGCCAAAGCTGCTGAGGACTGATTGTGTGATTCGAGGGAAGAATTCCTCTGGGGAGGTATTTAGCCCTGCAAAGAAACTTGGGACAAGCAGGATGTTCCCGTAAGCAGGAAGGAATGGGGAACTACGCAAGGCATGAGCGCCTCTGGTCACGAGCCATCGAATGATGCAGGACCAAACCAGCAGAACAAAAGTGGCTCAGCTGCAATTGTGATGCCCCGAGCCTGCAAGGGAACAGAAACAGGGGAAGAACTTCTGCCATTTAAACTCCAGTGTGCTTCAAAATTAGTTATGTCAGTGCATAGATTTTCTGTGTTGTCCCTTTTGATTCCCTTGTGCAGAGCAAAATTAAGGATTAATCGGCTCCAGAGTGAAAATGTGGTGTGTCTGCACTGAACAAATGGGCATCCTGAAGGCTGATTTGGGCTGTCTGTAAGGAATGAGGTAGGACAGAATCCTTTAGGGAGACAGGGGTCAGTGTCCTTATGGCCATGTTTCTTGGCCCTTCTGGTCTTGGTCTCCACCACGCTTATGGAGTTTGTATATTCAGTCCCTGAGCCTTTCATTTGCTGCTCCAAATGCCATTATAGTCCCATTTTGATAGAAAAGCAGATGTCACGCTGGAAAATTAAGTGCACATTAAAATTACGTGCAAATGCTATAAAAATTATACTGTTAATGTGTTGTAAAGTCAGTTTAGGCAGAGGTAACAGACCAGGTGAGCACATATGCTTTTTGTCACCCTAAAACTCAGTGAGGCCACATGAACTAGACAAAGAAAAGCTTTTCTTTAGCACTGGTTCCTTATCTCTTGTATATGCTGTGAACAAACTTTATCCCAATTCCATTTTTGCTCTGTGTAGGGGTTTGAACTCGGGTCGTGGAATACCGCACATTCCTCTTTGCTGTTCTCCTCTTCCTCCTCTTGTTCCTGGTCTTCAGAATGAGACAGTATTTTGGGAATTTAGACCTTTGACAGGTTTTGGGGTTTTGTTTGCATTTTGGTTCGGTTTTTTAAAAATTCTTTTAAGTGTGATGCTTCAAAAATATTTCAAGATCAGGAATCTGCAGGCAGAAGATATTGCCAGCATTGACTCTGCTGAGCTTGCCAAGCAGAGAGCAGTGCTGAAAAATGTACAGTTTCATAATTTTCCATCTATTCTATTGAATAATTAACTTGAAATCTCTCTTATGTCTACCACCCAGAAATGTAACTGCAGTAATGAAAAAAAGGAGGGGGAAAAAGCACCCCTGTGATTCAAACCGCAGCAAATTGCATGACAGTAACCAAATGTGCAATAAAGTTTTTCCAGTAAAGCATTTATTCTCTCTTCCAAAGAAAAGACTTAATCAGTCCTTGTGTTATCACTTAGATAAAGGATGGGATAACCTAATAGATGGTGCAACTGGATACCTTTTTTTGGTTTGTTTTATTTTGTTATAGCCAATACTGGATATGGTTTAATATATCTAATACACCACTTTTGTACTGCATTCCAGAAGTAGAGCCATGCTCTGGCATCCCACCTTCCAATCCCAACATCACAAACCCAATCTTCCCAACTCTAGTCTTGTAGCTAAGAACAGAAATGCCCTTCCCAACAGGCAGCAGATGTGGAATGCCACTTGGAGCATCAGGCAGGAGAAGCTGTGCAGGAGCTGGACAGACACCGTCCCCCTTTCGCTGTGCCGGCCGCAGCTCTGGGCAACCGTGGGACAATCGAGGAAGATGAGGTAGGAAACAAAGGGCATTGTCTGGGGTGATGGAGCTCTGAAGTAAGAGGTGACTTTAACTGAGAACAATGATGGAATTAAAAGAAATCCCACATTTGTTTGGCAATGCTGTTGATATTGGGAACGAGGTACTTTAATTCAAAGCCATCTCTCCATCATTCCATGAGCTCTGCTGTGCCTCTGTGAGACAGCCTTGAGCATGAACTTGACTTCTCTACTGCTTAGTTTTGATTGTGACTATAGCATTTTATCTCTTTATGAAAACTGTTGCAATCAGAATGTCCTAGACCCTTTCCCTGTAGTTTGAAGGCAAACTGGGAATGTGGATTGCTGGTGCATTTTGAAGGGGAAATGCTCTGATAATAAGAAGTGAAAGGTTTGGAGGTAGCAAGAGGTTGATATGAATGCAAATAAAATCTATTAACAAGAAGCTTTGGGTAAACTTTGACTTTTAGATAATGAGAGAAGGATTGGTTTGTTTTTTAAAGTACAGAGAAGCACATTTTCCTGATTTTCTCTTCTGCCCCAAATATAAAACATCTTTTATTGAAATCAGAGTGATTATTGCATAACCAATGAAAGTAGAATTCAGTTAACAACCTTTGATGACCTCTATTTTAAATTAATCAATAGCACGTGGAAAAACCCTGAAATACTGATTTTGTTTCTTCAGACACAAAACTGACCAAATGCCAGATTAAAATAAAATAAAAGAACTGGCATGTTTTGTAAGTCAACATTTTTTTATTGCCAATTTATTCCTTCAAGGTGTGGGGCTGTAAAGTTGGGATTGTTAATGGGATGGAGAAACACAGATTTCAGTTACCTCTTCATTGCAGCAGGAATTGCCAAGCTAATAATGCACTTACAGGGTGCTGCTTTCAATGAGGGGTTAGTTGTGCCAAAAAAAGCAACACTCATAAATTAGGTCATATATTCATGTTGTCCAATTGTTTCATGTACCAAGTTTACTGAGTATTTTCTTTAAGGGTAAAGAATAACCAAGGGTATATTGTACAGACTATTCTTCAAAACAAGTTTCCAAAAATAATAAACGCAGGAAAGCAAGTTCATATCAGTTATTAAAAACTCAGCTAATAGAATTTAAAGTAATTAAAGTAATTTTTTTTTTTGTAATAGAACAGCGGAAAAAATGATCCTTCTTTTCCAGGAGAGTTTTCCATGCTAAGTTGCACTCATGTACAAGAACTGTAAGAATGCTACACTTTCAGCAGGATGAATCCAGTTATATATGATAGACTAAAATTTAAACCATGCATATTTTATGACTAAGAAGAAACCATTTATGAAAAAAGAAATCCGACTGCTGGTGAAGGTGAGGTGCAAGGAGTGTCCCTGTGCCAGCAGCAATTCTTCTCATTGCTTCAAAAAGGGGGAACAAGCTCACAGGGAGCTGTTCCTGTTTCCTCGCCCTTCAGTTCTCAGATGGAAAGCACAAACTGTGTCCATCGATTGCTTTGCAGGTACATTTACTGTATACATTTCCAATCATCAAACCAAAGGCTGGGATTTGCTTTCTGTCCAATAATCCTCATTTTCTCTGAAATGGGAACTATTGATCCCTTATGTTTCACTTTAATCCAGACTCTTTATTGCTGAACAAGTACTTTGAAATGTGGCTGTAGGATCATTCTTTCTAAATTAAAGTTTCTCTGCTTGGTTTCTTTCCTGATACAAATAACTAATCAGAGCAGAAGTGTTCTTCATGTTGAAAACAAACAAAAAACCCCAGATTTTTTAAATTAATGCTCAAAAGTCTAGTTCTCGAGTCTAAGATGAATGCACACAGTCTCTATGCAATGCGTCCTGAAATGCTTAATAGGCCACGTGAAGAGACTTCAAAGAACATTTTAAGTAGAAACCCAAGCATCACAGAGGCCTGCATGATCCACCTAAATTAACTCAAATGCTTTTGAGGAATGGCTACAGTGCTAAATGTTCTGAATTTTCACCTGTTCATCCTCTACTAACCCAGCTCCGAGCAAATGAGGCTGGAGACTGGGGACAGTAGAGGTGCAACAGCACAAGACCTCTGGTTTATATCCTTAGTAATAATCAGGACAGGATTAATAAGGCAGGACACAAGTAAGTTGATCTAGTGATATTGGTACTGTTGCCTCACTCAGCAGCAAATCCTCTTTCTGTTATATTAATTATTTACTGAAGCCATTTGCTGCTTAAACCGTGAAAGCTGAAATGCATCTGTGAATTTTCCTTTTAATCTTTGGCTAAGGATTTTGTAGTAGATAATCCAGCAGAGTGTGTATGGTGGGTCTGTGATTTCTGTTGCCAGATGTATCTGTGAATGAACTTTGCAGCTCTGAAAACACAGAGCTCTTTACAATTATTTGCCAAAAAAGCAATTACAAGCTGTTTGGAGGCTGGTACTTGTGTGCAGTCTCCTTTTATGTTATTGTTAGCTTTAAAGGGAATTAATCACAGGGTGAAGCAGAGCTCCCATCCAGAGTTCAGTGAGAATGCTGGAACATGTTTGCACCCCTCAGCACATGGATGGAAATGTTCAGTTGAAGCAATGCAGGTGGTCAGACCATGCCCTGGATCACACCAATTCCCAGGGCTTCCCCCAGCCCTGGGCAGCTGCCTGCTGCTCCCACACAGAAATGGGAATTAGTCCAGGGACTGTGCCTTAATTACAGTCTGTCCAAAGGGAGTTTGTCTCTGTGGAGTGTCAGTGCTGCAGAGGAACGAGTCCTTCTGAAGTCCCCAGTGTGAGCGAGGCAGTTAAGGAGCGACACTCTGCAGGCTCCACACACTCATCTGTTTCTCTATTCCAATTCCAGGTTATTGCTGCTCTCAGTGGAATTTAATTCAGTCCATGTGAAGCCTGGGTGATAGTTAAATTTGCATTCTGCACCTAAAATCTTGTTGGAAAGACCGCAGACTGGACAGGAAGAACTATTTCATAATGGGAGTACGGATGTCCTCAGCAAAAATTAATAAAGCTCATCAAAACTTCCTTTGCTACCCAGCAAAAAACCCTACTTGAGATACAGAAAAGCACATTTTTAAATGGAAGAGAAGCCAAAGTATCTTGTATCGTATAAGCAAATGTGTCTTTTTTGCCTCATGGAACTGTTTCTTATCACGAAAAGACTTCATTGCCTTCATTGTTTCATTCTCTTGTAATTTTTTTTCAGTAGTAATAACAGCAAGGGGAATCACGAATGCTTTGCACTTCCAGGAGGGCTTTATGAGAGGCTTCAAGGTGTTTTTTCCTTGACACCTTTTTCTCTCTTTCACTTGGGCCTTTCCATTTGGTTCAGTGGAGGCTGCAGGTCTCCAGGTTAGCAGAGAAGGACCCTCCTGGGTGAAAGGCAGTTGTCTGTCTGTATTAACAAACACAAGTCTCTTCCTTGGACACTCCAGCCTGATGTGTTTTGGCTCTGCCCAGGCAAAGAGTTAATCCTTATTCTACAGAAAACATTAGGAAGTTGAAAAATATGACAGTGAGGTAACAGCAAAATACAGCATGTGAGGAGGATGAGAAGGAACATTGTATTTCCCAAGGGTTTTTTTCTGTTGTTGCACCAGAAGAGGAAAGGTGACAAATTCCTGATGACTCCCTTTTGTGCCTGCCCCTGAGCACTGCAGCATTAGCAAGGAGGAAGAACAGGCAGACACCTGGACTGGTGAGACACCAGATGTGAGAAAGCAAGGAGTGACAGAACAGCCACAAGGGTGAGAAAGAAATGAGGCAGTTCTGTTCTTTTTTTTAACTTTTAATGAGGCTGGTGTTAATACACCGGGGCCTCATTAGCAGCTCGCAGACGGCACTGAAGCTGGCCGTCTCAAAGCAGCAGCTCTGCCTTTGTTCTTGCTGGACACTCTGAGGGATGTGGCACCGCAGCACCAGGCACAGCCAGCCCGTGGCACTGGTGACATCTAGAGGACTCCAGCTCTCGGCAGCAGCCACAGCTTCGTGCAGGGGAAGGATGGGTTTCCCGGCCATGGGGCATCTCCTGCTGCCAGCTGAGCTCATCTCACAGTGATGTGGCAGAGGAGAACATTTAAAACTCTCTCTGTGTGCACATGGAACTGCCCCTGTGGAAACGCTCCGCTGCAGTTTCAGATTCCATTAACTGAGGGTGCAAACTGCGCTGCTGCAAGCAGGGAATAGACCAAACCCTGCTGCTTCACTGCTGTGATTGACTTCTCGTGAGCCTATGTCTGGGGAAGCTCTGACACCGTCCCCAGAGCCGGGGTAGAGTCACAGTGTGTGACACAGAGCAGATGCGTGACACAGAGCAGATGCAGCTGCTGTGCTCTGGGAGCATTTCCCTGTTCCCTTCCCAGTCACTGATGGTATCCTGCCCTGGAAGCAGTGCACAAATAATCAGAATTATGACTACAACTGCAGCTACAATGCATTGATGCCTCTATTTCCTGCAGTCCTAATGACAGGCAGGTGTCAGGCAACATGAAAAAATATACAGAGAATGTGTAAGTGGGAGCTCCAACTTCTCTGCAGGGCTGCTGCTTCCCAGCTCTTGTGGAAATGTCACTGCAGTACCTTCCTGAGAGCCTGGGTTTGCTCAGCCTCCGTGGTCCTGGCAGCTCCGACTCTCCCTTGGCTCTGGAGTGTGTTGGCACAGAGGTTCAGTGGCAGAGCTGCCAGGCTGCTCCAGGGCTTGCTGCCAGTGGGGACACCAACTTTCCCCACATCCCCTAACCTGTGCAGCCAGCGGTGCTTTCATGTTCTGTGCTTTTTTTACCCAGAAAGTAGATCCCTTGTTTCTCTAACGTTTTCTCCTTTAAAGCTGCATGAGAACAGTGAAGACTAGCAGGCAAAGTCAGCCTGACCCAGTGCTTCAATGGCAAATAATAAACTGCAGCGCTCAGAGAAATGATGAAATCTCTACTGGTAGAATTTAACAACCTACTTACACTGGAGCCAACCAGGACAGATTTATAAAGCTGTAAAATAAGCTAATTCTGTTTTAAATTATTTCAGAACCTGAACAGCACAAGCTGTCTTTAAAATCAAAGGGCAAATTTGACATTAAAAAATGAGATTATACATTGTGGCCAAAATTAAATGCTGTTGACCCAATCATTAAACAAGTATTTGTGAGGAATAGCTGGGACAAGGATTTCTGGGATTGTTTCCACTCAACGAGAAAATTGATGGTAGTCTCCATCTCTCTCAAGCCTCCGGTCCATGCTATCCTGAAAGTCCTCTTCCACATGATATCCTCCCATGCCCACAGTACCTCCTTGCTACTTGTTTGCCCTTTCTCTTGCTCACAAAGTGCTGTGGGACCATCAGTGCCCAAATCAGCTGGGTCCTTGTTTGCAGAGTGTTTCTCAGAAAACCCCTTAGGCTGCAGAGTCAGGCTTGGGACTTGCCGCACTTCAGGGTTTAGTCATTCAAACCAGAGGTCTGTAATTGCTCCATCCCTAAGGCTGACAGAGCAGCGTGTAGCCCTGTTACCCACTTCAGTTCAGCTTTGTGTTAATTCCGTGAATAAGAGCACTGACATACGATACAGGGTTTGCAGCACGGAGCTTTTAACCAAAGCAGGATGCTGGCTGAACTCCAGGACATACAGTTGTTCTCTGCTTATTACACTAAACATGCAGTTATGTTATCCAAATCGTACATCTGAGTAAGAATTTGCTACTTCAACTGAAACGCTTTGCTCAGATCTTACTTGCTTTTTCCAAAAGGTTGTGTGATGTTTTCAGACACTGATTCAGAAATGAGTGTTCGTGTCCCGCTGCTTTAATTAATCACATGAACGCGCTTGCAGTGAAGCAACACGGGCTGGCTTCAACCTTCTCCTTCAGAAAGGCAACTCGTGCTCCTTCAGGATATGAGGACAGCCGCGGAATTGGAAGGACGATGGCTGGGAATTGCATGTTTCACAGGGAACATGGTCATTGCCAACCGAGTTTTCGGACTGCTCGCCCTTGCTGCCGGCCGGTGCCGTCTGCGAGTCCCTTATCGCCCTGATGTGAGCGCTGTTATTGCAGCATCGCTCGCCCCGGCTCTCGCTCCTGCCGCGGGCGCTATCTCAGTGCGTGAAACCACACGGGCTTGTTTTTTCCTACCCGGCTTGATAAGAGCCAACAGATGTCAGTGCAGCCTGAACAACACGGGGCCGTGCTCTGCTCAGGGTTCTGCTCCCGCAGAAACATCCCCGGGTGGGAGTTCCGCCGTCGGATGGCTGCGGATACCTGGGCGAGGGGGAGAGCGGAACAGTATCGGTGTGTTCGGGGAGGCTGCACGGGCTCTCACAGCTAAAAATACCCGCCCAAGTATTTTTAAAAACACGTTCGAGGGTCCTTATAAACACACGGAGTTTTGTTGACAGAACAGGACTGCTCATTTATGTTGTGTATTATCCTTGAAAACCTGCTCTGTTTGTGCAGGGAGTCCCATGACAACCTCGGCTTGCTGAGGGTGCCACAATGATCTCAACAACAAATGCGTCCCTTTATCTGCTGGAGAGGGACAGAGGGGAAGCAGGAAGTATCTGCAGGCTGTAGGAAAAGCAGTTAAGAAATGGAAATAAGCTGCTTTATCAAAATGTTGCTTTGCTGTTTTCACAAGTGGCTTTCTAGCCCAGCTCAGGGCACCTCTTCTGTGGCAAGTTAATGCCAGATTCGTGTGTAAAGCCCAGTAAAATCAGTGGAATTGGCTCAGTCATCTGGTCAAGTGATGTCTGAATGGAGGGAATTTGACAGTGGGATTTACTCTTTTTTTTCACCTGAAGCCATAAATACGTTTTCAGGTGACAGCTCTAGGACAGAAAGGCCGCTCTAGGGAACCTCACACATGGGCTGTTAGTGGGGGGGGAAAAAAAAAAAAGTGAAACTATTTTGATATCCCTGAAGGAAAACTGGAGCTTGAAGCCACAAATCGAGATAGTCAGGGGAAACCCAAGCACTAAGATAGCCAAGGGGAAAGGTAGCAAGTTTTATTGTATTTGAGAGTGAAAAGTTTGTACTTTGGAGCTTGGATGGTGATACTGGCTGGTTCTGTGCCTGGTCTTCTATCCCTCACTGCATTGCCAGGACCAGAGAGAGGACAAATGCTGGATCAGAGGATGAAAGATCTCGTGGAAAGCACCGTGGGATAACTCACCTCTGCATAAAGTTAATCAGGATATTAATAAGTTGGATGTTTATCTATTCAGCTACACACCACACACAGTGAAATGCAGAGCTTTGCTCCTGGAGTCCAGGACTTCTCCCTGTGGCTGACGGGAACCAAGATGGACTAGAAGGGTGTCAGTCACAACTGGCATTTAGACCAGGACATCATCCCCTCCCAGATGTATCTATACACTCCAGTCTCTCCAAATAAAGACTTTGCCTTTTTTGTACATGGAATGGACTTGAATATCCTACATGGAGGTGGCTTTGCTCAGCCCACACCCCGTGAGCCCAGGTGGAAGCTGAAAGCTGCTGTGCAGGAACAGCAGCACTGTTTGTTAATCATGTCTTCAGACACTGCTATGGCTAGAAGCACCAATACTTCTTGTCATTTTATATCTGAAATACAGTTCAAATGGCGCTAATTCTACCTATCGTGCCTTATCTGTGCATCATGATGTTTATTTTACAGATGAGCCACCTTTTAGATTAAGAGACGTGACGAAGCCAGTGATGGTGGCTTTGTGGTTACAGGTATCAGGAGCTCTTGATTTTCAGGCTTCTTCAGAAAGAAGACAAAAATGTACCGGTTTAGATTGATACTTAAACAAGGATTTAGGAATCCATGATTGAAATTAGGCACTTAGTCACTGTTTTAGATCCAAACTACAACGTAGGAAACAGGGAAATGACAGCAAAATAAGAATTAAGTGAAGGGAAGAACCAAAAGCAAAGAGCAGATAGAACCTGCTTCAGCTAAAATGAGTGGAAAACTCACAGTCTGCAGTGGGTGTTCAGTCATCTAAACATTGAACAAATCCCACAAATGTAGATTCCTCTCCTTATACCCTAAAAGCCTTGTTTTGTAACTGGGGGGCAGGATTTATTTTCAGGGGTGCTCAGCACCCTTTGTTGCTCCAGCCAGACTGTGCACAGCAGTCCTGAGGCCCATTTCAAGAGCTAAGCCTTTACTCAGATGTCTTTAACCACCGTGCCAGGCTACAGCCACCTACACTGGAAAAGCTGAGTGCAAACTGGGGCCCTGGAGAGCGGCTGCCTGTGGGAGGGCAGTGCCAGCAGCAGGGCTGACACGTGCTGCTTTGCACCAAGAAACGAGGGTTGTACATATGGATCACTAACAGGGGTGGGAGTTTGAGTTCAGGCAATTATTTTCCCTCCCAAGGTACAAATAAATGCAAATTTTACTCATCTACATTTCTCTTGCTGTCAGACTTCCTAGTGTTGATCCATTTTTGCTTGTATGTCCATGTCTCTTCTTTTAACGTTGAAGTCTCACAGTTGTTGCCTCTTTTCTTTTCTTTCTTGGTATTTTTTGCATTCCCAAATGACCCACTGCTTTTTAACCTCTCCACTTCCCTTTCCCACCTGTTTCATGGTAGAAACACCTGAATAAAAATGCAGAGAGATCTGCAGCCCAGTGCTCAGGGAAGGACAGCTCTCTATTCCCTTCCTCCCTTCTATCAGGAAGAGGGAGATTTTGAAGGTAATTTCCTCCTCTATCTTTGAAACTGTGTGTGATTTCAAAAAGCTGTCAGTCTGTGTCATGCAGTCTTTACCCAGCCGAAACATGTGACTTTACCCTTTTTGCCCCTAGCTAAAACTGGTGTAAGCAGGGAAGTGATGAGCTGTGCCTGGCATTGTTAACAGCTGGAATCCAAGTAGCTGCATCTACGCTGTAACCACGGGCAGGGCCATAGCCAGGGCTACAGCAGGATGTGAAATTTCTGATTTCCTGAAACAAGTAATTTGTAAGTTTTATGAGTTGTTCTAGGGGTTTGGAATAATAGGATGAAGGAAAGCCTGTCTTCCACTCTGGAATCCTACTTCATTTTCAGATTTCTACTTCAGAGGATGGACATTACGGCCGAGGTAGGCTTGGTGTGCTTTGCAGAACTTGTCACCTGCACTGGCAACATTTTCAGAGTCACCAAACCAAGACAGGCTGACCTTAAACTTGTCTTGCTGTGAATTGCACCAGCAGGAAAACTCTACTTTCCTACTCCCAGAGCCAGGAGAACAAATTTATAGGCTGAATGTTCCTACTAGTTGGTCATTTTAGTTTTTGGGTTTGTTTGTTTTCTTCACAGTCCTCAGGAGAGTTCCCTTTCCTTTCTGCAGGTGGCACATGGAGAGATTCCCCACAAACCAGCCCGTTTCAAAGAACTGTCCTGTCTGTAAGTATAAGATTCATCTCGTCTCAGTGTCTCTCCAAAAAGCACAGGAAGAGAAAGAAAACTATTAATAATTTTCTAGGCTGACCTTTACATTTTCTTGTTATATTACATTCTCAGGGGTGTGTTCATCAGAAGAACGAACTCCGGGTCCCAGAGGAAAAGGCATTACAACAGTGGAGACAGAATGAGTCATGTGGGCATCTCGAGCCTGATGTGAGATGGATTAATTACTGCAACAGGCAGCAACTGCTGCTGAACCTCAGGCTAACAGTGATGTGCAAAGTGAACTTCCCTGCCGTGTAGTGATTTCATTCTCACACTTACGAATTGCTGTAACAATTGCAGGAGATTTTGAAAGAGAAATTTGCATCAAGAAGACACCTAACTCGTGAGCAAGCACCGAGAGGAGAAATGGAGATTTCAGTGAGAACCCCACGGGCTATTTGTAGAGGACAGGCTACAGCACAGGGAGCTGGTTGGAAATCTTCAACTCCAGAGTGCAGGATGTGTGGCCAGGCCCCAGAGAGCATTAGTCATCTCATAAGTGAATGCTCAGAGCTGGCCGGAGATGAGTAGAAAATCCAGCATGACAAAGCTGGCAGTGCTGTGCACAGACCGTGCTGCCAGGGGAGGGGGTACGGCCACAACCAGCCTCATCACCCCAGGCCAGGTGAACTGAGAGAACTGAGGAGGTGAATGGGAAGTTTGTTGTCAGAAGGCAGATGTGGTGCCTCCAGAGGAAGTTCATCAGAAACTTCTCCACTGGATGACGGCATTGGCAGAAAATAACAAGAAGTCACTGACAAATATGTGTGTGGCAGGAAGTGAATTAAAATGGGGCATGAAAATGGCACAGGTCTTGGTGTCATGTCTTTCTTTCCAGTGGGCTCAGGTGTTGTGTCGAGGAGCTCAGGCGCAGTGTCCAAGCTGGACACAGCTCTCTGTGGACCAGGGCTCTCCCTGCCGCCGCAGCATCCTCACGATGGGATGTCGGCTCAGGTCCCGACCTGGCAAAAGCCGGGGTGAAACGTCAAACCAGCGCCGGCCCCGGTGGTTTGGGGTGCGGGAAAGGGAAGCGCTGACCCCCGGCTCTCCTCGCGGGGCAGGAGGAGAGTCCGCAGAGAGCCCGCAGGTCCCCGCCGGCCCCGGGCGCTGCGGGACGCGACCCCCGCTCCTCGGGGGGGGCAGGCGGGGGGCGCGGCGG
>VZRV01007664.1:472599-491475 GCA_013398115.1 Falcunculus frontatus
GCAGCGCGGGGGGAACGGGGCCGGGATTTGCCGTGCCCGGCCGGGGCTATGGGGGCTGGAGGGGTCCGTGCCCGGCCGCGGGTGCCGCTGTGTGCGGTAGGAGCCGGTGGCCGGCCCGAGGGAAGGAGCAGCCTCCGCATCCCCGTGAAGGTGATGCTCGGCGCCAGAACGGGGCCGCGGCCGCCCTTCCCCACGTTGTCCCCGCGTTGTCCCCGCGTTGTCCCCGCGCTGGCTGCTCACACAGAGCCACGCAGCGGGACCGCGGCAGCAGCAGCAGCGGCTGAGCGGGGGCGGCTCTCTCGTAAGGAGCGAGCCCGAGTTTTCTGTGTGCGGGAGTGATTTGCTGTTGTCCGCTGCGGCTCCCCAAATGCACGGCGGGGAGATGCAGCCTCCCGGGCTGTGCGGTTCCATCCAGCGCTGGCCCCCGCACCAGCCCTTGTTCCCTGCATGGCAGCTCGTCCCTGCCCTGGGCTGCGCAGGGCTCACGGGCAGGGATGCTCCTGCACAGGGACAGCACATGCACTGCCTTCCCGAGGGGTGCCCTATGGAAAGGCACTTTATTTATCCACCTGTGTGATGTCTGAGCTCGTGTGGTACACGACCCCAACCCAAACAGGCATAGAAAGTCATGTACTGGCCTTCAGGTAAGTCGAAGGAGGCTGGAAATGTTTATACTCCTCCTTCCCCCAGTGCAATGCAGGTGGAATACAGGTTACCCTGAACATCTTGGAATAATAGAGAATATTTTCAAATGTTCACTTAAGCACCTCTCACCCTCGGAGCATGCGTGGTTCTGCAGGACATAAACAGCAAAATTTGGCCTTCATCTTTTTGGTGTGTGTTTGCAGCCTACAATAGAGGAGCTGAATTGTAAGAAGCTTTAGAAAACAATATTAGACCTGGTTTTCTGCATCTTGGTGGTAAAAGTTTCTATTCCAGAAGCAGAGCTTTTGATGTGGTTGCAGCTATACTGATTTAAGTGTTCATAAAGATGTCCCTCATTCTCATGGGAAGGGGGTTGAGCAACACTTGTGGGAAGAGTAAAGCTTGTGTGCTGTGACTGTTGGTAAGGAATCACACCTCTACCCAACGCACATTCCTTCAAAGCACACAATACCTGTAGGGGTGTTACTGTTTGGTTTTAATGTATTTCCAGTTTGTTCTGTAGTGAACAAGTGTGTGAAGGAGGAGCCGTGAGAACTTTTCTTTCTTGGTAGATTAAATAACTCGGAAAAAAATCCAACAGCAGGGATAGTTTTGATGTTAATCTGCAAGTCTTTAAGTCATAAAGGCTATCTGATACAGGCTTCTGTAGGCAGTTTTTCAGTTGCCTGGTTTCTAATAAAGAGCTGGGTTTTGCTGCAATGACATTGAACAGTGAGTGGGTTAAACAACACATCTGAGTGGTTTAGAGTTGTCTATGGTGAGGCCAACAGAGAGAGCTTGCTTTGTCGAAGTACTGATTTATAAATCTGATGGATATGAGTCAGTGTTATGCTGGCAGTCGTTTATTATATTTCAGCCTGGACTTGAATAGCAGGAAGTCACTTTTTGGCCCTCCTGTAAATCCTGGGATGCCTAAGAGACCCATTTCCCTGCTCCTTGCATGGGGACTGTCAGTTTTCCAGTTAGCTTCCTTCCCTTGCTGCTTCTCCCCTGCATCCCGCTCTCACTGTTGCTTTGAGAATTTTCTGTTTCTAAGCTGGAATATGAAGTTTGGGGTACATTTGGTGACCCTTCATGTACATCAGCAGGTATTGCTGCCACAGCTGAGTGTGGCTGTGCTAAGACTGCCTGGATGCTTAGGGATTACACACACAAATAGAGCAGGACAGTGGTGTTGAATGCAGGAGCATCCAGCTGGAATTTAAAGCCGCAGCTGAGTCTTCCTCTAAGGAATGGAGTTAGGGTGGGGAAAAAGTGCACAACCAAGAGTGTCTTCTCACTTGGGATGAAGTTCAATGGCAAAAGCTGCGGTAGATACTCACGGTTTCTTATTTGTGCTCCCAACTTTTTAGGCTGATGTGCTCCTGTAGGAGTGCATTGCTGACATGGACAGCTCTTTCTTTGACAGCAACAGATTTCAAATGAAAACTGCTCTGATGCTTCAGGTCTGTCCTGTCCCCGAGGCTAAATTATTTGTTAGCATATGGCTGCAGTAGCTCATGCAGTTGCAAGGGCTGTGCTGGGAATGTGGAGTGTTCCTTCCTATGGCTCGGCTGTACAGGACACAGGGAGTGCACAAAGTCACTGTGCTGTGTGTTTTCATGTTGTAGTGTGTGTGTAACATATGAGCCTGTTACTCAGAGTACCACTCAGGTTCTGGTCTTCAGCACAGTTGGTACTTATCTTCCCACACTGTAGTTCCTTTTTTTGGAAGGAGAAGTTAATAATTTTATCTGGGTGCTCAGGGGTGTGCAGTGTAGTTGCTCAGGGGATAGCTTTATGCCGTTAATTGATTTAGGTTTCTTTAATAAATTGTCAGTCCTTTTTCATCACCACAGTTGTATAAGGTAAATTCCCAAGCCTGGAACTTTTCTTAATTTCAATAGAGCAAAGATCT
Source organism: Falcunculus frontatus (assembly GCA_013398115.1). Taxonomy (NCBI): domain Eukaryota; kingdom Metazoa; phylum Chordata; class Aves; order Passeriformes; genus Falcunculus; species Falcunculus frontatus. The sequence continues at coordinate 475,163 of VZRV01007664.1, forward strand.
TGCATCTGTCCTGTTTTGGAACCAATAATCTGGCTTTGTACTTGTAGTAGAGTAGTGGGAGGGTTTTTTTGCTTTGTTTTTGTGAAATGCTCAACCAGGTGTAATCTCACTGGATTTTGTTTAGTGAACTGGACAAGTCACAACTTCAAGATTACAATCACTGTTATGTTGGCAGCATGGTGTGAGTTCAGGGATACTACTGGGAATAGGAGGTGATTTTTCATTGCATGGGGTTTGTTTTTTTGTTTGAGAACAATCCTGGCTCTAAAAGTGAAAGTGTGTGGTTATGGGGAAAAGATTTTAAACTTTGTCATAAAACAATTCTATTATGTGTGTGCTTTCTTACTGGTGACAGTAATGTGGGTTTTCCTCTATCTTTTTCTTTTTTTTTTTTTTTCTTTTAAAGATTTTAAAGAATGAATCTGACTTGCTATAAGAGAGTGAACTTGGGCTGGTCCCCTCTCAGTCCTTTGCCAATCTCTGTGTATTTTGCTTTTTCACTCTCTCAGGCTGAACTTTTGCCTGTGTAAAAAGTACCTGTAGCTTATTCCCACCTTGAAAAGGAACTGTGGCTATCAATATACTAATATAGATATATGCATCTGCCACCCTAGATATTTATATTAAACTACAACATATAAAATAATGGCCATTCTGAATCTTCCCTACATCACTGCTTAAGTAAAAATGGTTTTAAGAAAAATATTTATGCTGGTGCAAATATTAATATAGGGTATGCAAATGGGAAGTTTTTATGGGGAAATATATTATTCAGAAGAAAAACACAATTTAAAAAGCTGGTAAATAGCAGCATGAAGACTGACCACAGTCACCCTCTCTGTATGTGCTGCATGGTGAGCCCCCTGCCTGCCATATAATTAAAGACTGCCTTGTATGGTTGACATTGTAATTTTTTTCCACAGGGCTGGTACTTCATTCAGGGCACAAGATGGATGTTGTGCAGTGAATGAGCAGCTATTCAATATTCTTGTCCTCCTCATACAATGTGTCACCCTGTGCCCTATTTGTGACACTCCGTCCAAACCCTGGACTGAATAAAGAGCTGTTGAACTCTTCATGCTGTAGCACTGATCACTGCAGGGACTGAATGCTTCACAAATGTCAGTGCATGGCACTGCTGTGAAATGAGGTGGTATCCTCCTCCTTTTGTGGATGCTGGAGGGGGAAATGCCACCAAAGACTAAAGTTGAAATTATCTGAAGATACCACTGATTTTATATGCCCCATCTTTGCCAAACACTAATTTTAATCCATAGTACTCAACTTTTTTTTTGGGTTATTTTAGTAAACACTTTCTGTATTTAGAGCATGGACCTCATTGTTGTGAACACTCAGCACTTTTGCAAAGTGAGCTGAGCTTTAGGTGCTCTGAAATGCAGCCCAGGAGTGAGAAGCACAGCTGGTTATCTGCAATGGAAGCTGTGTGCTGCTCTGCTGGTCAGGGCAGCTCTGTAGCAGACTGAAGCTGGCCTGGTTCTCCAGGGCAGCATGTAATGGCAAATCCCACAAAATATTCCTTCTCTTGTGGTGATTCCCTATCTTGCTAGCTCATGGGGAGGTGGTGATCCTGGCACTGCTTCTCTGGGAATGGGGTAGGGAGAGGAAGACACCCAATTATAAGGACAGCTGTGTTCAAGCACTCAGCAAAATTCCATCTTGTTGACAATATTTTCATTCACTTGCAACCAGTTTGTTTCTTGTGCCCCATGTGTTGTGAGCTGCAAGAAAGGGCACACACCCTGCTAAAAAGCATGTTATCCTTATCAGAAGGTAATGTAATAGATGTACAGGACAAAATAGACTAAAAATGTAGAGGCGATCTTTATCCTGGTGCTTCCCACTTCTCAAGAACAAGATTTTTGACATTAAACATGTTATACCAGGTTGGGATTAAATTTCCCCTTTAAGAAAAGCAAGATTAGGACAAAAAAATCCTAGGGGATGCCTGTGATGTGTGTATCAGGTAGCAGCCTGCACACTGTGATAACAGCTGGAGAGGCAGCAGTGTGCACTTCTCCAAATGGACTGTCTTTAGTGGTGAAGGAATTACAATAGTTTCCAATAGGGCTCCCAGTAATTACCAGATACTACAAGAGCACTTGGACATGGGAATCTCAGTGGTTTCCATCTGCCCAGTACTTCCCAGTGCAGACATGACAATCCTGCTGTGGACAGCAAGGAGGTGGAATGCTAATTATGGATCTTCGTTTGCAATGAGGAGCTTCTGCAAGAGGAGTCCTACTCAGTTCCCACTGCTGTATCCAAAATGTGATGCCTGGTAAGTTGGTAAACTGAGATCTTCTGGATTGGAATATGTTCACCCCAAACAAAAAAACCTGGGAAGCTTTGCAAACTTTAAGAAAGCTTTACCCAGTGTGCAAGCAATGCTGGTTCTCCAGGGCAGTGTGTAATGGCAAATCCCACAAAATATTCCTTCTCTTGTGGTGATTCCCTATCTTGCTAGCTCATGGGGAGGTGGTGATCCTGGCACTGTGACGTGATCTGTGATTGTTTGCTGAACCTCAGAACAACGTAGTGTCTTCAGCAGTGGCACCTCTATGCTTTAGATCACTTAGTAAAGTCCTTTCTCTCCTGCTCTCATTTTAAATTTCATGGGAAGGAGAATGGCAAGCTACTTCTCATTTCCTGCTCTGTTTTGTTCTGTTTTGTTTTGGTTGGTTTTGTTTTTGTTTGTTATTTTTTTCCTTGAGAGCTCTTGATAGTGACTTTCCTCCACATAAACAAAAAGATCATTAGCCTCAGGCAGACACATGGTGTGGAGAGCTTCAGCCAGCATATTTGAAGTTTGGCAAGGTCTGAGCTGCTTCAAACACAGTCTGGCAGTGGAAGGTGTCTGAAAAGCTGGAGCTGCAGTGCTCTGAGCGTGTGAGGATGGAGGGCTGCTAATGGATGGCAATGCTGTGTGAGGCAAGGTGGATGTTCTCTGCAGGGATCTGAACTGCAAACTAATTCCTTTCACAGCTCTAGCTAATGCTGAGGGGATGCTCTGTGCATATGTAAGCATGGATTTTTGTGGGAAGGGGGTGAGGAGTCTGAAGGATCCCCTGATCCCCAGGACCAACCATGCCTGTGCAGTCACACAGCAGTGTAAATGTATATAGTTTCTCCCTTTCCCCAGCAGAGATGCCATCTCTGTGTAGTGGTAATTTGGTTTTTTCACTCATTAAATGCCTGGTGGCATAAAGATCATCATCCGTCACTCTAAAGAGGCTGCATTCATCTGTAGCCTTGGATCTAATTTCAGCGTTATCTGAGACTTTTTATTTTTAAAGCTAAAACTCCACTCCCACAGCGCTCTCTTTTTGACTTGACTTTTTTGAGCTTGTGATCCTCTTGTTTGGTCAGCACCATCTGCTTCCAGAGCAGGCAAAATGTCTTGCTTGCTTCTGTGCAACTGCTGGCACCATTCTCCACTGGGACATCTTAAATGGAACTGTCTCCTGTGCAAGGGCTTCCCTAGAGGAAAAGCCTCGAGGAGTGCAGTTAATTACATGCAGTTCTTCCCTGGCTCCAAAAAAAGGCACAGTGTCCTTATTCACAAATATGCATGATTTCATTGAATTTCGTTCTAACTGCCACAATTTAAAAATGTCAGGGAAAGAGCTTGGCAATTCCCTGGTGTGAGGACAACTCAGATACTTTTCATGAGAAAGCCCAGTTAGCAGGCATATAAACCCGTGATGGTTTTGATATTCAGAACTGAAGAATGTGTCTTGAGAAGAGAAGTTGAACTCCATGACTTATTCTTATTGTTCCTCTGCTCAGTGAAGCATTTGAGAACCAAGCCATGCAAGCTTTATAAATAGCTCAGCCAAAGTTTTCTTTACTTCCTCTAATATGTTCCCTCTGCAAAGAAAACCCATGGTGTCTGTGTCTGGGCAGCATTTTAAAAGATCTGTATGTCGCTAAGAGGACAGAAAAGTTGATGGATATTCTCTGCATTGAGGAACGTGGGGAGGCAGCAGGTGTCACACAGATGTCCAAAAGATGATATTTTTATTTTGCTAAGGGAAGGAAGGGGATGCTGAGGAGGATGGGTTGGTTCCTAGCAGGGAATAAGATGCAGTTTTACAATCTAGAGTCTTGCTCTGTTTAGCCACTTCTGTCTCAGTGTTTTGGAAGAGGGAACAAGTGCTGAAATTCCTGGGAAACCCATTAAATTCTGATTACAAATTGGAGGAAAAGTTGGGAGGTTGTCCTCTCACTGAAGGACCATTCCTCCTCCTCTTCCCCATCTTAAGCACAATTAAATGTTCTTGCAAGGGGGGGTTTGCATACAGAATCATAGACTGCACACCAACTAACCAAACCTGGTGCCTCCCACCCTGGCACACGTCCATCCCACGAGGCTGAGCTTGGCACTGGGCTGGCAGTGGATTCAGCACTATTTTCAGAATCCAAATCCATGTATTTCTCCCCCAGCACAGCTTCACACGGGTTGGTTTGTGCATAGCAGTGTTACAGCAGCTTCATGGCTTTGGCCTCAAGGAAGCACTCATTGGATTCAGTGGAAAAACAAATGAAGGGAGAGCCCAAGCCCTCGCCCATCCCGTGTGAGCCCTGTGTGGGGATGGCATTTTTCACAGTGCCAGTGGGAATGAACTGTGGGAGCTGCTCCTGGAAACATCCCCTGCACCTTCCCCTGTGAACAAAGGTGATTTATGTGTAAGGTGGACTTCTGACAGTGTAACTCAAAGTGGTTTTATGTGACTTTCATGGCAGAGGCTTTCTTTTAAAAGCATAATTTCAGACATGACCAAAGAGCTTTCGAAGCTGTCACTGCATCCTCCTGCCCTGAGCTGTCCTGAGCAGTGCTGTGATCCCGCATCTCCATCCCTGGCCACTGTCACAGCTGTGCTTCCTCTGCATTAAGTCACAGGAGACTTAAACCCAAATAAGTTGTTTTTATAATGTAATGCTTGCATTTTGAGAGCATTCCTTTGACTTTGAAATCAGTTGCATCTTGCCCTTGTGCTGTTTCTGACTGCTGAGGCTGCCTCACTGAGGAGCTTGTGAGGTGTCTGCTGCTCCCTTGAGCAGCCAGAAACCTGAGCCTCAACTGTAAATTGTTCCTGTCACGTTGCTGAGATTTTAGATTTCACTGATACACTGGAACAATTCGGATCATGGGCTTGCTGCTGGTGAATGTGTGTTGTGCACCAGCCCCTGCAGGGACCAAAGGCTGCTGGAAGGGATCCTCCAGGCTTTAGTCCCTTCTGACTGTTCAGTTTAGCTTGTGGCAGTTTGAGTGGGACACCGACAAGAAGACAATCCTGTCAGTGACTTTACTGCAGTTGATGAGCTGTGCTGGCTTCTTGGTGGAGGTGGCAAACACCTCTGAGTCCATGTGCCCTGGAGCAGAAAGCAGTAGCTTGTCTGTGTCCCCAGGCTCTCACAGAACGTGGGTGCTCTGGTCCCTGAGGCACACAGGACCCGGGCAGCTCTGATGGGGAGATGCTGCTGCGGAAATGAGGAAAAAAAGGCACTTTTTAGGGTTTGACCTTCTCTTTCTCTGTTGTCATCCTCACTGCACGTACACCACAACCTCTTCCTCTTCCCTACCCCACCCCCCACCAAACAGAGTTTTTAGTTTGTGGGCTGTATTTGTTTGGGTTTGCATTTTTCCTGGTTGTTTTTCATGCTGAAATCTCAGGATCACTGGTTAGCCGGGAGGTTTTTGGGAGCACAGAGGGATTTGTGGGACTGGGACTTAACGTAGGGAGGAAATGTAGATACTGAGAAGGGCATGGTATTGTGAGCTGAAAATCTACATTCAGATGTTTTGGTTTTTTTTATAAATACCAGTTAAAACTGTCTGCTTGGAAGAAAAATACTCCATGAAATACTGTCTCGATGCTTTCCCTGCTTTACCTCCGCACAGGAAATTCACAATTTGATAGAACTGATTTTTCTCTGCTGATGAAAAGCATGGAACAAATTCCTTTTAGACTGTAAAAGCTGAAAGATATTTTCTCTCCTGATCCCTTAACACTACCTGTGCTCTCATTTCTCTCAGCTTCTGTGAAATTCAGCCTCATCTGTAGCATTTTGTGGTTTTAGGTGGTGAGTGATGCAGGACTTCACTTGCTCATATTCCAGAAGAATATGTTTTTAACAGCACTTGGAATATTCACAAGGAAAATGCTGCTTCTCGTCTGTTTTCCCCAAACAAAAATAGACATGAAATTTGAGCAGATAGTCCTTAAACATGTATATATCCTTGTGATTCCAATGGGATTATTCATGAGAGCAAGGGCAATGTCCACTGTCCCCTCAGAGCCAGTGGGAACAGTGAGTGACCTGTGTGCTGCCATCCCACCTGGACACTCCATCCCCTGGGCAAGGCACAGGGACACACCTTGAAACTGGCTGTAACCCACTTCAGTGCAGAACCAGCCAGTGTAGCCTGAATATCACTGTCAAGCCCAAAATGGTACAAAGGAATTTAAGAAAATGTTATTTGAAACTTTGCTGTTGAATTATTCTGCATTAGGAGGTTTGAGAATCTGTTGCTTCTAGTAGAGGTCTAAGCAAAATCTAAATACTGCAAAGGTATTTAGTGTCCAGGATTATTTTGGGAGGGGGCTGAGGAAAGGCCTGATAAGTCATGTACTTGACCACATGTAGTTAAAAATATTATTTGGAATATAAACTTCCTTGTCTGAAGACCAGCTTTATGCACTAAGTCAAAAAGCACAAAAAGCAGTTCTCCTCCTGGCCTCCATAAGTATACCTTAATGCTGCTGAATCCTGGAAATTATGCAGGGCATGCTTTTTAAATGTTGATTTTGACTTCTTGCCTGGGACCAAGTGTAAAGTCTTTCCAAGGAAATACTTAGAAGACTTGCAATGAAACCCAAAAGCTGCTGCCAAACCTTAGTTTTTAGAAAGGGAGTAGGGGGCAATCCAGCCTGTTAAAAACTTCCAGTTGTTTGTAATTAAATCCACTTCTTCTGTGCACAATAAACATATACTTAGAAAAAGATCATTTTACATAATACTTATGTGGTTTAGTGCTGCTTTTCAGCTGCTAAAAATCAAGCAGTAGGTTTGCTATTTTTGTCTGGGAAGGTTACTGAAAGCTGGGAAGGCAGGGCTGATGCAGCTGTGCCACCACAGTGGCACGGATCCATGTATCCAGTGGTGACACACAGAGTGAGCCAGGGAATCCTTTTCTCATCATGAACCATCTTTCCCACTAGTTCAAGTTTGTTTTGGATTGACAGGGATGGGAATGAAGGGGAGATAAAAATATCCCGTCCGCACGTCCCTCCTTGCCAGCAGCCGCACCGCTCGTGGCTTTGGTGGAAACTCTGGGATTGCAGGAACTTCTCATCGCTTTGGGGGCTGGCAGGAGGCAGGACCACCAAATCCTCACCACCCTGAGCTTGGTCTGCCATGGTTCATTCAAGACTGTTTCAAATCCACTGCCATCATTCGTCTGGAGGATGGGACATGTAGGGTGAGGGGGACAGCCTGAGTGTGAGTTTATCCAAGAGAGAAATTTTATATTCACCCTTGACAAGGGAGGGGATTTTTTTTCCAGGATGGTGTGGAGAAATTGTCAGTTTTTTCTGAGCAGGTTGCAGGAGCTGTTGGGTGCTGAGATGGAATATACACAAGGCATAGAAAGAGCAGAGAGGAGCAGCTTAGAGGTATTATCTCATAAGTGACATAAGAAAAACTATGAAGCCTTGTAGAGCAGATTTGTTAGGATTTGAGATGAAAATCCCTGTTGCTTGCTGAGATTATCCCCCAGCATATGGCAGGGAATGTAACAGAGATGTAGAATTAGCTGCTAATGATCTGGACACCTCTTGAAAACAGATGTTTGTAGTCCCATATAACTGCTTGCTATTTTGTTTGTCTGAAATCTGGATTACTCAGCAACAGGGCTGGCATGGTATTAGAATGCTTACTATCTTCATTTCCCACTGATCTCACCCAATATAGATCACCTCTTTCTTAGGATACTGCTGGAATAATCTAATGTGAAACTGGGATGGAGAATTAGGGAAATGGCCCTCACTGCAGTGCCAGCAGATGGAGTCAGCCAAGGGCCAGGGGGTGGTGAGGAAGCTGCAGGAATCTCCTTGGGCAGCCCAGGACATCTCCATGGCACTGTGGCACCACCCTGCTGCTATTGCATGGGCAGTGTGCAATTGGGGTTTCTTTAGAAGATGAGTTTTTGATAGATCTATGTGGCAAATGATGCTGCAGCTGAGGAGGGGATTGCTCAGAGTCAGTGCTGCTGCATGGGCAAACCCCTGATGTAAAACCCCCTCTGTTACACATTTTGGTAGTTTTGGTGCCCCCTTACTCACCCTGACTTTGAGCTGTTGTCAATAAACACCTGACTTATCCTCTCCGTTGTTTAAGGCACTGAAGTTTCCAACTCAGGGATGTAATTCCCGTAGTTTCTCTTCAGGATCTCTTAATTTATTTAAGTGTTACCTGAGCAATCTGCTCTATAACGCTCTTGCTATGCTTAAATTTCTTTACATTCAAAAAAATGCTTCCTAATTTACTTATCTTAATTTACATTATTGGAAGACATCTTGGAGCTGGAAACCTTTATTAAGGTGGGGAAAAAATTGTTAGCTGTCAGTTCAGCTCATCTGTTTTCCACCCCTTCCTTCGTGTTAAAGTTCCTTTTGGACTTAAGCTTTTACAGTAAAAACAAAACCTTAACCTCAACTTCTCTTTCTAAGTTAGATTCTTTTGACCTGGCGTCATCTTTCTTACAAGGCTTCACATGCTGCAGTACAATAATATTTTTCTTGTGGTGCAATGAACAGCGCTGCAGACGCTGTTCCAGATGGGGTCATTTTTTCTCTAAATTAGCAGCTGTCTTAATAGATATTTTCCGTGGCTTCCAGACTATGTGGTGTTGTTTGAACGAAAATGTAATTCCCCAGAAAGATTTCAAGCCCAGCTTTTACTGGGCTTCCAGAAACAATTTTTTAAAATATTATTTGTACAGTCAGAACGAGTTTGCGAGCATATTGTGCTTGCATGTTGCAGTTGTGTCTTTAGAATGAGATGGAAAATCTGAATATTATCTGGTATATTTTTCTCAAAGAGCAGCATTTTCATGCAGGCTACCTTATTGATGTAAGGGTTAAACTATGGCAAATATACTTTGAAAAAACTGGAATATTTCTTTGCATCGAGAGCAAAAAGCCCAGTTCTCTGCCTCCAGAGATACTTGTAAAGCTTTACCTCAGACTGGTTAATTTTCTGTCATTTTAAAATAATAATTTGAGATTGCAATTTTAATGTGAACAACTTGCTTCTAATCACTTGAAACTTCTGTGGAGGGGTGTAGAGGATTCTTACATAAACAAAATGTGATGTGGACTCATGAAATCCTTGGTAGTGGCTGCTCAGCAGGACTTGAGTGGACTCTCAGGAGCATTTGCTTGAGTTTTTCTTTGTCACAGACAAACGTGGAAAATGCAGGAAATCATGAAACATCCACAAGGAAACAGTACGAGCCTTAGGATCACAAATACTTTTCAGAATATCAGTTTCTAAATAGCTGAATTTATTTCAGAGAAATTCTAGTATTTTTGTTGGTTATTCAGCTAATATCATTAGCATGGCCAATAGCAAACTATTAAATTTAAACTGTGCTATTTCTAAGTCTTTTAAGATTACTGGATCTGTAATTGCTTTTGAGATGGGGAGTTTGTAGTTCAGTCCCATATTCTTCTTGTAGCTCATCGTCCCTCCTTGTCCTGTCCTGAGCCACCAGCACACTCAATCATTCCCTGTACTAGGCAGGATTTTTTTGATGCCAAAACCAAAAGGACTGTTCCAATTTTCTTACAGTTTCATCAAGTGAAAGGCCCTGAACCACCTTCAGGCCTTGCCCTGGAGCGTTGCACCCTCTGTGCTTTCGAGGGTGGGCAGCGATCGCCCCGGTCGTGGTTCAGACACCACATTCCATGAATAACCTGGCACTGGATAAGGTGCGAAAGTGACAGCAAAAGGCACTGGGCAAGCCCTGGTTGTGAGCAAGAACAGCCCTTTGTGTTTGTGCACTCGGGATCGAGCACGGTTTGTGTTGGAGCACGGAAGTGGCTCATCCTTTCACGCTGGAGGCCTGTGAGATGCTGTTGGAGCTTTTGTGTTTGAGGAGAGAAAGTGAGATTTTTGTACAGCCAAAGAGCTAAAGCTGTGCCTGCAGGGTGGGAGAGATCCCTGCCAGCTCCCCATGGGAACAGGGCTGGGAGGGCATGAATTTGTTACATCTGTGGGGGCAGTTTGGTTCAGTTGAGATTTCCTCTGCAGATGTCACAAGAAGAGTGCATGCCTTGGCCATTAGGAATTTGTCCACGCTACGTTATTAGAAGAAATTCCTATTTTATTTTTTAAATTTTATTTTCCAACTGCATCCTACTATGCACAGAGATAATCTTGCTTCTGTGACTAGGGAAGCAGCAAGTTTCCAGTGCTTCCCAAAATTTCCTCCAGAAAGGGATTATGTCACATCTGACCCAGATGCTTATGGAAAACAATTTGTCTCAGCACAGTGAGTTCTGGGAGGGACCCTCACTCAGGAGCCGATCATAGTGGTGAGGACAGTGTTGGGGGAAGAGAGCTTTTCCTTGGATTAACTCAAGGGACAGTCAAACGCTTCAGTTTGGCTGGCTTGGCTCTATTTCCAAGCTGGACCTTCCTATTTCTCAAGTGGGAGTAGTGTCCCTGGACCTCTAAAACCGCCAGTATTTTTTCTTTTCCTGTGCTTTGATTAAGGACTTGTTTGTTGACACTTCAGTGGGTTGTGGCTCTGATGACAGCAGCCCTTGTGTCAACCAAGACAGAGTTGCTCACTGTTGATAGTTCCAGGCTTTGTCTCTGCTTCCTAGATGTGGTCAGATAGAGGTTCTAATGGTCTTCCAAGTTGTAAGTAGGGATAATTCTCAGTAGAAAAGTCAATTAAGTGGATTTTTACATTTCTCCAACTGTTCCCTGTGCATGTATGTGGACCAGACAGAAGATCAATGACAAGACTATGCAGATCTCCAAGCTGATTTTAATAGTCTGCCTGAAAAAGCAGATGTGTAAGATGAAATAGAAGGGTCTTATTTGCGCAATAAATGTTTAAAAAGTTAGTTCTGTACATATTTTAAGATAACTTTTCAATGGAAAATAAGTGACTGAACCTACCATGGTAGTGTTTCCAGTGAACAAAATGTGGTGTAAAGTTCAGATTTACGTTTCTTATTATAGCTTAGAGGGTTTCATCTTAAAGGAGTTTTAATAGATGCCAAATGCTCTCAATATCTGTCAAGGTCAATTAGAGATGAGATTTTTTTTTTTCTATTTTTGCAAGGAGCAGGAAACATGAAGCATCTTATTGGAATTGTTCCTAGAAGGTTTGAACTTTGCAGATGCGTGAGGTTTTCATATATCGTGTTAAAATGCTAAATCTGAAGCTCAGCAAATTACTCTGCTGGCTGTTAACAGAAGATTCCAGCTGTTGCTGGGTCGGCAGGAAAAGAGATGAAATTGAAAGATTTCCAGCCCTGCCAAATGGAGATGTCCTGGTGGGTAACTGGTCCCATCAGAAAGTTGTAGGAGCAGCAATTTTGGGCCTTGCCACGATAGGCCTTTTCCAGCCCCAGTGTTCCTGGAGCTCTTTGGCTCTCTCAAGCCTAACCTTAAGAGTAACCCTAACCCTAGCCCTAGCCCTTAACCCAGACCCAGTACCATGGGTTTTCCAGCTCAGAAAGATGGAGGAGCAGCAATGTTGGGGCCCTGTCGGGATGGCCTCGGGACACCTTTTCCAGCCCCAGTGTTCCTGGGCTCTTTGGCTCTCTGGAGCCTAACCCCAGCCCCTATCAGCAGCCTGGCACTGGGACAGAGGTGCTCAGCACCATGGGTAGCACAGATTAAGAGATGTGCAGTTGGCACTGCTGGCACCTGTTAAGCTCTGGATCCTCAGATCCAGGGGTTCACCTAGAGGTTCTATTACTCTCTCTTAGCACAAAGGAGAAATCCCCACCAGATAGACTCAAGATGTGAAAATCACACTAAAGTTTGCTGGCAAAAATATCAAAATCAAACGATCAAAAATCAATGATTTTTGGCAAAAGATGAAATACAACATTTAATTCAACACAAACCCACTTATCCCAGCATTACTTAGTGTTAATTTAGCATTTACTTAGCATAAACTTAGCCCAACTGAGAAAAACCTGTCAACTTACAATAGCTCAGCTGTCGGGCTGCTGCTGTCCCAAGGCCCCTTGATCTGTCTCGAGGGCTTCAGCAAGTCAGAACTCAAGGGTAGAATGTGATGCTCTGGTTTCCAGCTATAAACACAGAGATCAGTATCATGTCACAACTAGAACTGTTAAAATTGGACGTGCACTGTTTGTTATTACTTGGTTTTTTAAGCATAACTCTTCACTACCACAGAACACTGTAGCAGAAAGGACTCGTTCATTTGTAGATAAAGTGCTGAGTTACTTTGTGCTCTATTCTTAGTTTTCTTATCTTTTCTTGACAAATATGGGTTTTAGGGCATCTTTCCCTTTATTAACTTAGTCCCTGCCTTTTTACACTTGGAGGTGGTTTTTGACATACAAGCAGTACTCCATACATTAATGTATTTTTATAAGATTGACGCTGCAGTTGTCCCTAATCTTTGGCAGAACAGTCTGTATACTCTTGGATGTGTTGTCCAGCACACCTCCTTTACCATATTTCTGCTTCCTCAAATTTAAAGTCAGGCTTTTTCTGAAACACTGTCAAGGAAGTTTTTAAATATTAAACTGTTAAGGACACAGAGCGCTGTTATAAAATGATGGAGAAATACAGTGCTGCAGAAATATTAAAAAACATTGTGAAAGGTCTTTTCTGTTATCACTGTTTCCCTTTACTCTCTGTTAAGCAGTCAGTATTAATCAAAGTTAAAAGTCTTAGGTCACCCCCAATATATTTTTTTTTCGAGAAAACCATGTAACTCCTGCAATGACAGACATTGAGCATACCACTCAAAATTGAGAAAGAACAAAATACAGAAGTCCTGTAATAAAAAAGGGGATGTTATCAAATGCAGCGTTGCACTGGCAGAACTTTTGAACAGAGTTTTCTCAGACAGGCAAGTTGTAACTTTACTCAAAAAAGCCTCGTTTTCCCTCCAGCTTGTTTGACACTGGAGGAGGAAAAATTGGGGGGAGCTAATTACACTAGTTCAGAAAGAGCTGAAACACGACCATAACCCATGGAGAACAAAGTAGTCCATGACCTAACACTGGAGGTGGATGTGTGCTGGGGGTAGAATCTCAAGAAAACAATCCCCAGCAAGGTGGGGGGGGTGAATCTTGGAGCTGGCACTGAGCATCCCAAACTGCACATCAGCATCCTGCAGGACCTGGCTCCTGAAAGAAGGAATGTGGGAAGGATGCAGTGGAGGATGCGGCAGGCAGAAGGGGCTGGAGGGATGTGGGTTTATTTGTGAAAGCCCTTGCAGGGAGGATGCTATTAAAGACCAGGGAAAACAGTGAAAACAGGGTAATCAACATGCCCTTAAAGGACTACAGCAGCTCATGTATCCCTTCCAAAAGAAATAGGTGCTTACATCTTCATCCCCAATTTTCTTTTTGTTTAGTTCCATGAACACATATGCTTTCTCACACTTTCTCATTTAACCTAAGGCAAGGAAATTATAATGAAAAAATAAAATTCCAAATGAAACTGTTTTTGTGTCGTCCTTCCACTTTATCACTTTGGCAAATATTTGAAGGCATAACTAGGTGCTAACCTTGAATGTTTAATGTTAGGACTAACTTCTGCTCATTGTTTACCAAAATAGGGCCACTGTGTAACAGCAATAATGTAAGTCAGTGTCAACACAGGGCGCTGATATTTTAACAGAAAACTTGAGTTCATAATAAAATCAAGTCAAGGTTTTTAGGGTGAGTTAAATTTACTGCAGCAGCGCCCTCAAGTGCTGCGACACTTCCCAAGCCCGATGGTGTCTGTCCCATGGGACACTGGCGTTCATGTGCTGAGGCTTGATTCTTTAGCATGTTTAGCCCCGTAAGAGCATGTAAATTATTTTGGTGGAATTTTGAGTGCTCACAAAAATATGTGAGACTATTTAAATTAATACCAGTGTGAAGGGAAGGGTGCTGGTTTGGGAGTTTCCCTTTTAATTGCTCTGTGGTAAGAAAGGTGCTCTCGGGACCAGTTTGCTTGGAAGTGATGGTGGAAGGAGACCTGAGCAGAGGACCTTTCTGCAGACAGGTCAGCCATGGGCCAGGTGCTGCAGGATGCTGATCTGTAGTTTGGGATGCTCGGTGCCAGCAGAGCCCAGTGCACAGCTTTATCAACTGCTCTGCAGCTCCCAGGGCCTTTTCTTAGTTTAGGCTGCAGAGACAGAGGAGCAGAATCTTCTCTGGTGTGACTCATTACCTAAACAGAGAATTTAGGGTTTAGGCATAGTATCCACTCTCGTTTGGTACTGAGAGAACTGTGTCTGGTAGGCTGTGGATTTAACCAGCACACTGTTGGTATATGGTGTAAACTGCAGGGATGAAACTATGGCAGCGTAAAACAACTGTGGTCTGCTGGAGATGTTACACATCCTAAACATACATTATTATGGTTGTGCAAGGAGCCTGTGGGCCCTGGACTCACTGGACTGTGGCTTTGCCAGCAGAATTCCAGCTGTCCTTGAGGCAGCTGCTGGAGGGAGCCCTGGTTGCACTCACTCCTCATCTTGTGAGCAACGAAGCCCCAGTGGCTCCTAGAATTGCAGCATCTCTCTCAGCTGTCTGACAAAGCTGTCTGTGTGATTTCCTCAGTTCTCCAGAATTCCCTTCTCTTGAGCTTTCCACCTCTTGTCTCCCAGCACGTCTGATCAAAGTAGGTCAAGTCAGCTTTGTTCAAAAGCAGAATTGCCGAGTGATGCCTCTGTGTCTGGAGAAGCAAATTCAGCCTAAGGGAATGATTCCATGGGGGTAATGCAATCACAGCACCTAATAATTACCTGTATCCACAAAATGAACATTTGAGGCATTGCTCAGAGCAGAAGGCATCACTTGCAACTCTCCCTGTGTAAAAGTAATGCCCTTTCCTCCTAATTATTAAGGAGTATTTTTGTAAAGATACTTCAAAGTCTTTATTTTGTATTCCTAGCATATACTATTCAAATGTGTGTTCTGTAGTGTCCTTTTGTGTGGGTTTCTCCGGATCCAGAGGGAATAGCAATTGCAATAGTGATAGCAATCTGTGGAATGAGGAATTGCAACATTTGGGCCATACCCACCCCTTATATTTTAGTCTCGAATGATTATTTCTAGAATAAAACAGGAAGAAAGTAAGAGGTCAGAGGGAAGAGAACTTAGAAATCATTCAGTTGTTTGACTTATGAGAAAAATGGTGACACATCTTTAAGATAAACAAAGGTCAGTGGCCAGAAATTCAGTAGCCCAGGGCTTTTTTTGGCCACTTAAACAAGGAAGTTCTAAAGCCTTTGGCCCAAGTGCTTCTCTCTGCTGCACATGGGGAGTTTCACACAACTCATTCTTTAGGTGACCTCGGGCTGCTTTTGATTTGCACAAAAGAAAAAAGGATGGCTTTTCTTTTGCTGGGAGTTTTATCACTCTGGAGCAGTGCTGTGAAGAGCTGATCACTGGGTTCAGTCCCTATTCCAGCTCCCTATTACCTCCTGCTGCAGGCTGGAGGAAGATGTACTAAAGGTTCACCCCTCTCCAGGTGAGACATCCAGCAGGCTCCTTAGGTATTTTGGATCAAAACACAGGGGCACTGTGTGAAATACTGTATTTTAGATACATCACACCCTGTATTATGGTATTGCAGGGACAACTTGCATTGTCCCTTTGTTCTCTTTACACCTCTACCATCTCCCTCCAAAAAAGGAGGGGAGAAAAGAAAGGGGAAAAAAACCCCAAAAATGCAAAACCAGAACATGAGGAAAAAAAGGAAGTGGCATTATTTGGCAAAGCTTCAAGGGGAACTTGACCAGGGAGTTTGGTTTTGCTGACAGAAGAGGGGGCCAAAGCTGCAAGGACTGAGGGTGGGTTTCAGGTTAAAAAAGGAAGAGGGTGACAATGGGAAGGAGCCAGGGAAGTGAAGGAGCAGAGTGAAGGGCTGAGCACTCTGAGTGCATGGGAGAAGCCTCTCCCAAGCAGTGTTGTGGGTATGAGACTGGGGTCAGCCTGTCCAGCTTGGGCTACAGCTGCCACTGTCCTCTGGCTACAGTTTTGACATCTGCAATGGGTTATTATTTG
>VZRV01007664.1:495233-521490 GCA_013398115.1 Falcunculus frontatus
GTTTACTGGTGGTGTTCTTGCTTTAGTGCTTAAGACCGTGTTGTCGCCTCTGGGAGCGCAGAGCTCAGTGCTGTCGCCCTGCCCTGGGCCCCGGCAGCGCCAAAGCCGCGGGGCAGAAGGATCTGAACCCCTGCACTGAGCTCCCCACACATGAGGAAGGTGCAGGCTGTTCTCCAGGCACGGCGGGGTGGCAGAGGGAGGGCACAAGAAAGGATGGAGAGACCTTGAGGAGCTTGTTCTGTGGAGCAGAGGCTTGGCTGGTCCCCTCTCTAGAGGTGTTGAGGGCTTGAGGGTTTGAGGGGGTCAGGGAGGAGCAGGCGCTGCTGGGGTGGGCAGGGGAGATGCTCAGGAGGACTGGTAGAAATCTGCTTCGAGATTTTATAGCTCTGGCTGTAAATGTTGTGTAAATTTTGACTGGACCAGGTAACTGAGGCAGAAACAATTGTTGTGACAGAAAATGCAGACCTGGTTTCTGAAGCTGCCCCGCCACAGGACAGGGACAAACTGGAGGCCCTGCAGTTCAGAGGCAATTACATTTCTAATCAGATTTTTTTTTTTCTTTCCCCCAGCCAAGCAGCTGCAAATTTCTACGTGGCTTTTTGTCGCCCAGGTGGAAGGGGTGGGTATCTCAGAGGTGCATTTTTAACACCTCCTCATGGGGTAGTTCTCTGCTCTGGCTGTGGATGGAGGAGATGCCCCGGCAGGGCTGGACCAGGCTTTGTCTGTGGGATTCCGGGTGCTCCCCTGCTGAAAAACTGGGAAAACAAACGTGATAAATGTCATTACAGGAGTTTCTGTATGGAGGCAGTACTGATGCATCTGGTTCGCAAATGCAGGTTGATGTCTCCCTGTTTTCCCAGGTCTGGTGCAGCCCTCCAAGGCGGTGCCAGTGCTGGAGGTGAAGGGGAGGGCGTTTATCTGGGAGAACGAGAAAGGAGGAGAATGTCCTTAATTGTATTTAGCAGGCTAAGCCCTGAGCATTTAATTACTTTTTTTTTTTTTTAAGGATTGGACATTCCACAGCTTGTTTCTCTAGATCACTTTAAATTAGTTTTGATGTTTAAATGTATTTCATATGAAGCCTGTCTAAATCTTTTAACCAGTATATTTTTTAAAGCACAAGTATGCTTTTATTTGATAGAATACCTAGAAAACCCCTTTTTTTATTTGAGCAAAGCGGTTTTGTTTTTAAATTAAGTCGTTCCAATCCTTCTAATTTGATCATTTCAAATTTGAGTCAGCACACAAAAATTATGCAGAAACTCCTGCTATGAATCTAAACTGAACATTCATTTTCTTATCAAAATATTATTATCGAAAAATATTAGTCATTCTTCTTGGCATAGTAAACAAAGAAACATGTGGATGTGTTAATTTATTCCAGACTCGGAAAAGAGGGATAGTTTATATAAGTAAAATAAATAATTCTTGACTATTTAATAATTGGATCACTTCAACAATAGTTGACTAATAGTCACATGTCTGAAATACATCTTGCCCATTTCTATTCTTTAGGGAATTTAATGCTTAAAGAGTGTTTGGGGGTTTTTTTCCAGGGATTTTAATTTTAAAATTGTTACCTTTTGACATACTTTATAGTTGTTGTCTTCCATAACTTGTGAAGTCAGAACTAGGGGGAAAAGAGCTCAAATGTAGTTGAAATTAATCCCTTGGGAGTCTGCAGAGAAATTAAACTGAGATGGTAAGTTTTGTGAAGAAATTTAAAATGAGTGAGGACAAGATAGAGTTATTTTACAAGTGCATTATTTTACTGCCTTGCATAGATAGAAAAGATTTGGATTCTCAGAAACAGTGATGTGTTGATGTGTCATTTATTTGTTTTGTGTCAATGGATTTTTGAATGATACACGTCTAATTCCAAATTACATAGGTGGCACAGGAGTGAAAGTACAAAAAAAAAGAATTTTTTTCTTCACTACTGTAGTATAAATGTGCCAACCTATAGCATACTAAATTCCTGTATTTCTACATATGGCTCTGCTAACTTGTTACTTGTTCAATTATTAGCATTGTCTATTGTGTTATTTTGCTCCTGTTTGTAACTGCTTTAACGTTTTGTTATGTTTTCCCAACTTGGAGAACACAGGTGGCATGTTGGTAATTGATAACAGCCAGCTGAGATTAACTCCTGGGATTAGGTTGTTTTAGATAACAGAATTCTACATTTGTATTTTTTCATTTGCCTGAGCTTTAAAGAAATCAATCCCGTGATTGTTGCTTGTAAGTAATAAAATTTAACCCCACTCCTGCCAATGGTTTGATGAGGATATCGTTTGTTCAGTGAGCACTTAAATGCTCATGGGTATTTTACTATCTTTTAAAATAATTTTTTATATTTATATATATGCATCAGAATCTAGAGTGCATTGATAACCTAGCATTTTATTTGAAAGGGAAAATGTACTTTATTAAAATATCAGATTATTTATTTTAAAGAGAATATATTGGAGAGTTTTGAGAACAAGTGAAAAATTAGTAATTTTTTGACAACGTAAAGAGAACATCTCTGGAAAGTCACAGCTGAGATCTTGCAGTCCTTGTTTGTTCAGAATGATTTTTACAGAACTAGAATTTTTGGATGCATGGTAGGGAATTCAATACTGTTCTCTAGAAACTTAACAGAAGAATTATATTTTGTTAGAAAAAACCAGACAGTAATTGCAAAGCCAAAAATCTCTAAAAAGAAGATAGTTACCATTTTTCCTGGTAAACTTTTCCTGTTGCATGTTATCATAGTTAAGGGCATAAGGGAGGGGGGTTGAATCAACCTTTTTGATTGCATTTTTCCTTGGAACCTACCTCCCCTTCCCTTACCCTAAATGCATTCAGTTTGAGGTGGCATAAATAAAATCTGTTAATTTTAAATATTTAATAATATTTTTCGTCCTCATTTGTACATAGAAGAATAAGATGGATAGAGTTAATGGTTTTCAGAATTTTGATATATTCTTTTTAAATTTGAGGTTGGTCCACTTTTTCATATAAATAGTATTACATTATTATCAGATTAATATATTTAATTTTTATTAGCATTTCTACAAACTCCATGCTAAAAGGCATGGAGAGATATGAAACTGCTTTACATGTGTTTGAAGATTATTCTGTACCTTTATACTGGCTCAATACCTTTGTCCTAAATGTGAACTGTAACCATAGTGTTAAACATGCAATTGTTTAATATCTCAATTTTAAGGAAAAGTAGGAAATTTGATGGCAGCAACCATGGTTACAAATCTGGGAATCTTAAATAATGGGAGAAAGTAATACCAAATAATTTGTTTTGTCACTCTGTAAAATTCCTAAATCTGGTGAAAATAAATTTTTTAGCATTTTTCTAGATACTAAAAAATAGTCACAAGGAAAACTAATATTCTGGGAAGGTGTGGCATAGCATTCCTAAATAAATGAATGCAATTAGTGAGATACTAATTATGACATTTGTTATTGATCCTTAGTGGGTTTTTTTCCCCTTAGGGAAAGTTAGTTAATTAAAATGATGAAAACGCTGAGGGTCTTTGTTAAGAGAAGAAGAACCCAACTTACCCTTGGCACAATTCAAACAGTGAAACCCACCAAAGCGTGTCCCAAAGGAGCAGCTCTGCCAGAGCTCCAGGAGTTCTGCTCCCACTTTCCCAGCTCCTGCACTTCTCCCTGTGTGCCACAGCAGGAGCAGACACTGGAATTGCTCCTTGTTACAGGGGAGCACAGGAACATCGGGAGGCCCCTGTGGGTGGGGAAAGCTGGGACTCGTTCAGTGATGATTTTGATTATCTGTAATTATTTGGCAATACTGGACCTGCTCAACTTTAATCCCTTTCTATTTATTTGAATGTATTTTAAATCGTATTTTCTTGAGTGAGAGATGTAGGGAAAGGGAAGCTTGGCAAAAAAACTCCCGAGTATTGACTTGCTGTTTGCATATTTGGGAAGGATTCCCTTTGAAATACTTCTAAGGCTTTAGAAAACTGGAAAGGAAAAAGAAACTTTTTACAGTAAAACCACTGATGTAATTAACATTTCTCGAAGTGATGCAATGCTTTCAGTTACCCAAATAGACGTTTCCATGCTAATAACAAAACCAAGAGAGACAACCAACCTGCAATTTTAATTTCTTCTGTCGGATTGTGCAGGTTCTGTTACTGTTTTGAGACAGAGTTTTCATTCTTGGAGCCTTTACTCTTGCTCACGAGCTCTGCAGCTTTATTCCTGCTGCACAGGCAATGAGGTCGAGGGAGATGGTGGCTCTCCTTCACATGGACAGCCCCCCTGGAAACCTGCAGAATATGAAACGTGTGCCAAGAAGCTCGAAAGTCACGTGAGATTGATTTGCTTGATTTTTAACAACTGTGGGGAGAAAAAAAAATGTAGTCATGATTGTGTAGTGATTAATAGCACTTACTCTGGATTTCTTCTTCTTATTTCCCCTCTGCAAATCCCTTGCAGTCAGAAGCACCGGCAGGTATTCAGTGCATACTGCTGGTTTCCTAAAACATCCCCTCTCACTGATCTCTCCCCGAGGCAGCAGAGAGCTGCCAAAGCAGGCTCCTGCCGAGTATCAAAGGGCATCCCCTGCAAGGAAACGCGGCTTCTCCCAGCACTTTGACAGAGCAGCTGTCTGGCATAACCAGAGCTGCAGCTGGATCGTCCCAGCCCTGCTCATCCTGCTGTTTTTTGTAAGGAGTTTATAAATACACACTGCTGCTCGTGCAGTTAGGGTCAGGATTTTGTGGGCTGTTTGAGTCCAAAGGGCTCCGTGTGTTCCCAAACCCGCACAAGAACCGCTCCCAGCCAGGAGTCTGCAGCTGCCGGCGGTGGCTCCGCTGCGGTCCTGGCACAGCTTCCCGTGCTCTCTATACATTCAAAACTATAGAATATTCCCAACAAACCGCTGGCAGCTGCCACCAGTGGTTCAGGAGTGTGGTCCTTCACCCTCCATCCAGGGCTCTGCAGCAATGTGTTTGCTCAGATGCTCTCCCACAGCCGAGGGAGACGTCTATTAGTGCTCATCCTAAAAACAGCCACTCCTGGGGGCTTAGGGGTCACACAGGAGTGTTAAAGCTTGGGATCCCTTGACCCGACCCAGGGGTCTCAAGTGGAACTCCTTAGCCCAGGGAGCCTCCCAAGGGCTGTATTCCCATACAGTCCAAGCCCAGAGGTTGATGCTGCTGCTCGCGCCTCAGCTTTGGGCACGGAGGTATTGGACATACAAACGCAACTCTGGATGGAAAGGTTGGAAAAATGGAGTAGTTCTACTGAAACAGGTTTAGTCGAGCTGGTGAGTGAGCCCAGTACAGAAATAATGTGGCTTCTTGCAATGCAGCATCACCCCAGACCACTCAGGGAGAGCCCAGGCAAAGCAGGAGGCAGGGTCTACACAGCTCTGCTGCCGCTCGTGCCTGGGGAGCTGGTGCAGCAGCAGCAGGTCAGCTTTCCCATATATGGGAAAACCCTGCTCTAATTTTTAAAGCTGTGTGTTGTGGCAGTGCTGAATATGGGAATTTTATAAGCAAAGCTGAATGCTTGTTACGTTCATCTGGATGCCAGCATCTGGCACGCTGTCACTGCAGTTGCCAACGTGTGCTTGCAGTCTTTGTGAAAGCAGGTTCCCAGTGTTTTCCCACCTCTTAAGGATTTTCTAATAGCTGTGTGAACGAGGGATACAGCACAGGGGAAGGCACGATGCTGAGATGCTCTAGGAAAGCAAATGACCAGAGGGCCTCATACATGGGACATTTTGCATCAGTAGTTTGGTGAGAGAGCCAGGAGATGATAAGGATGAGTGTGGCAGCAGTAAATGTGCTGGTTCAGGGGCCTTATTTGTTAATACATATTATTTTGGTATTATTTGGATTTACACTGAGCTCATCCCTTTACTAATCTGAGTGCTTTACTCTTCTCCAAGCTGTTGCTGGCTGCCCATACAGAGAGTAGACAAGCAGCCTGTCATTTCTGTAATTCTCATAATCTAATTACTGCCTGCCAGAGCAGCGAGGAACTCCTGCTAAAAATCCATGATGTACTTACTGCCTTGATGCAGATGTCTGATCTGGAGTAAGGATCAGCCAAAAATGTCCTGAGGGCTCCTGAGCATATCAGGAGGCTGAGATGCCTCTGGGACTGTGATGGGGGTTGAATTTTTCTCTTGGTTGCGGTTCACCTATGTGTGAGAATCTTAACTACAGCAATTAAAGGCTGAGGAAAATGGGAAGGACACAACCATGTCACCTCTAGGACAAGGTAGCTGTTTATGAACAAGGCTCCTGCCCTGGCAGCCTGGACAGGAGGGGCAGAGCTCTCCTCCAGGCACTGCTTAGCATTTTGGGTGCTCTAAATGCACTCATTTGGGGTTTTATGTTTGTTTGCTTTTAAGGTAAAAATAGAGCATTAATTGTTATTTGTAAAGGGCTGGATTCTCACTACTGAACAGCCCAAGTCAAGTTAATTCATACAGTAGTTGCTTCACTCAGAATACAGAGTGGAGTTTGCTGCCATTGCCCTGCTGACCACTGCTTTTGAGCCAGCAATGTTCAGAAGTGCCTGGTGGTGCTGTTTGTGGCTCCTCTGGTGTTTACCCCTTTATTTGGGGTGGCAGTGAAAACTCTCCTTTGATGCCAGCCTGCCTGCTCCAGTAGCAGAAGTGCCAGCCATGAGCAGGATGTGAATCTAGAAACTTTTTCATGAACTTGTTTAAAACCAGCCACTTTGCAGCTGTTCCAAAACCCCAGAAGTGAGCCCACCCTGGCCGTTCTTGGTGGGTTCCAGTTATTCCCAGCACGTGCCCTGCTTCAGGGGCAGCACCTGTGGGAATGTGCCATTTTCTCAGTAGCTGGAGAGGAAAACATTGCAGGTACTCCCTGGCTGGAAAAGAGGGATGCAGCAAGCAGCAGCTAGTTGCAAAATAGCCGCTTTAAAGCAGAAGCTGCCTCCCTCTGCCAAAGCTGAAGGGCCAGCCCCGGAATGGAATGCTTATAAAAATAAGATGGTAACCATGCAGCAGAGACAGAGAGAGACCAGGAAGTTTCAGTGTTACATACAACATGATACTCTGCTTGGAAAAATATTGTCACAATTGTAGAGATACGGGCACGGATCCATAGTTGAAAGGCATAACCCAGTACCTGTCATTAGAGTGATTTCAATCTCTCATTTCCAATTTTGTCTGTGGAAGAAAACTCTTTTTGGCTTGGAAATTCTCATGTGAAATGTGTAGCCAAAAGAGATGTGTCTGGGGAAAAGTTTGGAGTAATTGGTTAAGGCTGGTTTTGAATTATAGAGGGGGGAAAGTTTGTTTTATGCCATTTCAAAACATAACAGTATATTGATTTATTTAAAAATTTACAGGATGATGGATTTATTTTAGTTTAACCATGTTGATATTTATGTGATGGTTTGGATTTTCAACAAAGTGAAAGAAAGTGCTTCTTTCATGCAACCTGATGAGGAAATAAAAACATGACAGCGACCTTTGAAAACGTGAACGTTGCAGCTTCTCAGTCAGCCTGAATAACAGCGGGATAGCTTGGTTTTCGATACTTAGGAAATCTTGCAGTCTGTACAATGAAGGTTTTCCTCTTTGTTTTTTAATAGTGGAATCTGATTTCTGTCATCTTGAAGACAGGCTATTCCTCGAGCTTTAATTACATCCAGAGAGAGAAGTTTCTGCTGGGACAGGGGCTGTAGAGACGCAAGAACTAATGTAAACTCTCTGAATTCATTCTCCTTCAGCAGGAGCCTCAGGGATGCTTCCAAGAAACCAATGTGGGGCACCGGAGAAGGGGACAAACCCGATCAGAGTGTGCTGGGTTTGCACTTCTATTTGTGCTCTCAGCTGAGAAGATGTAAAGTTCTAGCACTCCTCCAGGTTCAAAAATTGTTTAAGAATATGTAGTCAGGGTGCTAGAGGGGGGGTGTACTACAATTCCTTACAAATTTGGGAAAAAAATGCTGAAGCATTACTTACATACTCTCTCTGTCTGGTGCTCCCCTCCTCACAGAGCACACAGACACTGAATTTTCATCGTTACCCATTAAAGGCTACTTCAACAACAAAAAAATCACTTTCTTGCTTTATAACAAAGATGCCATTGCTGAAAAGTGAGTTGGGTGCTTTCTTTGGAGCTGTCAGTTTACAGGAGAGCTGTGCCTTCTTGTGGGATCCTGGCAAGGAATTAGTAAATTACAGATTATTATTCCAACAATCCATTTACTTTCCTCCCTGTTTTGCTCTTGTCACAGTAGGGACAGAGTGGTTCACTTCTGGGGTATTTAGTTTCAGGGCAGACAGTTTGTGTGGAGGTGGGGGGTATTCCACATGCATTTTCCTGCATTTCATGCTTTGTCTTGAACCTTCAGCCCCCGAATTTCAGTGGAGCAGATGCACCCCAAGTGAAATCACCCCATGGGCTCTGGTTGTGTTGTGTCAGGCTTTATCAGTGTTTGTAAAAAATGCTTTTCCAGCTCTGCATGGGGTTCTGTGTGTGTTATGTTGGAGGTTTTGCAAATCCTATCAGGGCTGGGAAGCACTGAGAGGACACCCAGCCCTTGACTGCATTATTTGGGTCCAAGCCTCCTCTTTTGCAGCCCCAATGTTTGATAAGTGTATTGCTTTCTATCATCAGACCCTGCTCTGATTCTGTGCAAAGATTTTCCACTCCTGCTCTCCTCTATCTTGAATAGATAATGCTTTGAGAGCATTTTATTTATTACAAAGACCTTGGCTGACATGATTCATCTTGGCAAGCAGTGAAAAAAAAAACCAAAAATATATATGTACTTTTATGTCACCTTTATGAGGTCTACCAAGAATGGCCACTCAAAGGTGGTACTTCTGTGAGAGATGTTGGTGTTTGCTTTACAAGCAAGACAAAACTCTTTAGAACCAGCAAAAACTAGGTCTAACTAAAATAGTTTAAGTAAACAAAGATGTTTCTCTTCTGCGAGGAGGTAGATGTGTCTGTGTAAGGACATGGTCCCTATGGAGCCTGCCCTACCACAGAGTATAAATAAAAGGAAAAAAATCTACAGTGGAAAATAAATAAAAATAAAAATCAAGAGGTTTGTTACTCTTGCTTTTGGAGTGTCTCATCATCAGGACACGGTTGGTTGGTGTGTGCTGGACGCTGCTTCCCAACAGCATTTTCCTCACTGCATCTTCCTGAGGGACAACAGCAGATTCCTCCTCTGCATGTGTGGCCAAAGAATATCAGTTTTCCCCCAGGATGAGGTGGGGGCACGTATAATTTCATGACAGGAGCAGGTTGTGTGTAGCACTGTGCTGAGTGTCCCCCCTGCCTCAGTAAATCTCTGCCTGGACTGAAGCAAGGGGCTATCTCAGCCTTTTTTATTGATGTAGTTGAAGGCAGGTGACCTTTGTTACTTAGCAGCTTTATTGTCCTCTGCTCCGCCTCGGGTATCACCTGGATTTCCAGGAAGTAGATGAAAACATTTTGAAGCCTGCAGGACGGAGGTCATCTTACAGAGGCATCCTACAAAGTTTCTTTCCTGAGGAAAGGATTTTTTTTCTTCTTAAGAAGCTTGTAGCTCTATTTAAACTTTTTTTTTTTTTTGTTTAGTAGTCCATAAAGGTAGGAGGAAGATGCTGTAGCCTGACTGCACAGCCTGCTTTGTAGTGCTTGAAAACAAATTGCTTCCCTTGACCTTGGTGGGAGTTGGGATGAAGTCGCAGCAAAAGAATATAGCTTAAAATACAGGGTAGAGGGTTATGCCTGCCCCCTTCTAAACCTGTGATAACCACTAAGCTTAAGTAACTTCCTAAAAGGTGTTTTATAAGAAGCCTGAACAGTGGCAAGGACTGGTATTTTAATTTTAATAGATTATGATCGTTTGTCTAGGCAGAAAATTTAATTAATTCCTGCATCAAGCTTTATTTTTGGCTTATAAGACCTAATGCCTTTAAAAAACTCCAGTCTTGATTTAGAAGCTGTAAGATGTAATATAAATACTTTGAAATGCAGGCAGCAACGTTAATTTATTTTTAAAAAGTAACAGAAAAATGTAATCTCTGTGATACTATCAGCATGCCAGATATCATATCACCTGAAACTTCTTGGGAGGTTTTCTTACAGCCCTGTTAGCTCAGACCCTGCGTGGATCAACTTTTACACATTTTTCAAGTCAGCAAGGCTGCAAACAAGGATTTAGAGACTGTAAAGCAGTAAAATTGCGAAGGAGAGACAGTGGCGTTGGAGAAAAGGGACTCTGATATTTAGTTTCTTTTTCTTGGCATTATTTAGACTCCCAAATGACAACGTTTCTAGTTTTCTAGCACAAAGGAGGCTTCATGCTGTTCATCTAGTACAGATCATTCTGTATCCCAAACAATTTATCTAGTTCAATGATATTTTTATTTCACAGCTACAGTTTATAGGCCCTAGTCTAATAGCTGGTATTTTTGGAAACCTCCCGTTTATCTAACAATAAGAGCCAGGATGGAATATCAGTTTCAACTTAGATTTTCCTGAATTCTCTCCCATAAAATCAATAACATTATTTTTTTAAATTAAGCTTTCTTTTGCTTTTAAGGAGAAAGGCTAAAAAGGAAAAAAAAAAAAAAAGTAAAATTCTATTTAAAGCAAATACCGAGGCATTAAAAAAAAGAAAAATGGCATTAATTTCAGATAAGTTAAATAATCAGGGTGGGTTTTATTACAACATTTACATCATAAAACGTGATTTTAATCGAAGGAATGTTACTGATTTACAACATGCACTGTGAGTGCTAGAAGTACATGGGAGCAGGCCATTGTAACTTTAGTTTGTGTACATCAGTCTCACGTCTTAAACCCGAGCTGTTGGGAGAGGGGCCGGGAGGCTGGAGAGGGAGAATCACATCAGAAAACTTTTTGACAAACTGACTTCCAGAAAATGAACAAAGCGCTGCCTCCCGCTTTTCCCTTAGTCCCAACTACCTGAAAGGAGCTTTCTGCAGATGGATAATCATCGCAGTAGCACTTTTGTTTCTGTCACAGAGGTCTAAATAAATGAATTGGCCATCTGCAATTAATTCACATTGTACACATAGTTTGAAGACTGAGTCGTCTGTCTTCCGAACAGAGCGATCTATTTTTAGCTTCTCAAGCAAGCCTGTTTTGTGTTCTTTGTAGAGTCAGCGACATTCTTTCAATTTTTCAGCTTAATTAACACAAAAGAAATTGTAATCTGAGAAGGCAGCAGAAACAAGAACCCCCTGAAAAGCATGAATTTGCAAGAAAGCAGAAGACGACAGCTTTGCAAAAGATAGATGGCAAAAAGAGAAAGAAAAAGTTCAGAGCAGTTTGTGGTTTTGGGGCTGGACACTATAGGCTAAGTTGTACATAGTTCATTGCTTTACAGTGAACGCTCATGGGTTTTGCAAGTAATTTTGGATTCTTTATTCTGAAAATGATGAGGGCCACAGAAAGAACGTTTTCACATGAGATAACAACTAAAACAATAATACTTGGGAATAAAGCAGATTTCTGTAGAATCTCTTACACAGGTCTGGCCTGGGTGTGAACCTTGGTGTGTGTTCCCTGAATGGTTGAGGGAACACTGAACCCCCTCTGGATGGACTCTGTGTGCTTGCAGTTGCAGGTAAATCATTATTCCAAGCTTAGATATATTCATATACATGTAATTTTTGTTAGGATCTTCTCCTGACAAATGTAAAAATATTTCCAGGGTCATGAGATGTATTCTGCACTACTTGAGTTAGAAAATTTGTAGTGGTCGTTTGAGAGAAGGAAGGCATAGCTCACTGCCCACAGGGATTTGGGTTAAAATATTAGTGCTAGGTACAAAAAAAGGGAATGAAAAGCTGAAAAACTCAGAACACCAACTTCAATCAGTGAATGTTCAGCAGTACTTTGAAATAATGAGATTTCTGTGCCTGCTGGCAAGTGCTTTTTTGTTTAGATATAATATGCATAATATAAATATACAGCATTAGCGTTTTTTGCTAATTTCAATTTGCTGTGCATTAAAATTATGCATGCATAGTGTATGAGCTTCCCAATTAAATATCTTTCTAAGAGTCCGTTTGTGGGTGCTTGTCTGAAATACGCAAACAGAAGGAGGAACAACCCTAAACACTCAGCCTCTCCTCTCTGAATCCAGGGAAAGAGCTTGAAAGGCTGAAGTGCAACTCCAAAAAGCTGGTGGCTGCTGCAGCACAGGGAGTGGAGACACGAATTCCTGCATCAGCTGGTGCACCCATAGCCTTGTGTTCCAGAGTCACGTGTGCCCTCTTTAAAATGTTGTGTATTTTATTTAGAATTATCTAAAAATGCAGCAAAGTTCTGAATGGGAGCCTATTGTTGTAGGTGTGGCAGATAGATCCACCTCAGGGGTTCAGCTGGATGCCCTTGTCGAGATATACCTGCGTCTGTACCTTTTGAAATCTGGTCTCCACGTGCTTTGGGAAACTATTCCCCAGACATCCTGACTTATCAATTTCTATCTGGTTCCTTCCCAAAACTGTGTCTGTAGCAGTTATATCACACATCACAGAAAAAAAAAAGTGCAGAAAAATGGTTTGTTTAATAAGCTGAATTTAGTTCCCAGAACTGTAACTTTGTACACTTTGAGTGTATCAAGTTAAAGCAGAAGCCGTGACTGGCTTCTGATTAAAATACAATTAATTCTTCAGTTGTTAAAGAACTGGGCTCCTGCTGATGCCACCAACCTCTCTAGCTCTAACCAGTTCTGCAATACTCGAGCCTTTCCTCCCAAATTACATGCTTGGGGAGATTCCTTTCACTGCCGAGGGTTTGGAAGACTGTATCCTTGTTTTTCCTTTTCTGCAGAAACATGCTCTGTTTCCCCTCTGTAAATGAAAAGTGCTGTTAGTGGGGAGGAGGAGGAACATCCATGTTCTTACTAAGAAACAATAAGAGAGTCATAGAGCTGTTGCGAAGCCTCTGCAGAGGATTAAGGAGGTGTGTGACTGGCAGCAGTGCTGAAAACAAATGGGAATGGTGAGCAGTGGTGGGACATTGGTTTGCTCACCTGGAAACTCGTAAAACCCAAATAAAGTAACTTGTGTCATTAAAAGCTGCCTCACTCCCTGTCACTGATCTTCCCAGTGCCAGATTTGATACACAACTCTAACTACAGGTCGTGCAAAAGCTGTTTATCAATGCTGAATGTTGGTGATGAATATTAAACTCTACAAAAAAAATCAGTTTGCATCCCTTTGCATGAATTTGCACTGCAAATTTTTTGCAGACAAAGCTAAAGGAAGTAGAGGGAAATGTCAGTATCGTCTTTTTCAGTGTCTGTAACAGGCACATGTAATCAATGATCTGGGGTTTAATTATTAGTTGAGTTTTAGTTGTAGGAGTTTTCCATTCTGAGCAGTATGCAGACATGCCTTTTGTGTTTAAGTGCTAAATGCACACATACTAATGTGTTTGAAAGTCTTCACTACTTCTGATTTTTTTTTTGTTAAGGATTTGTGGGTATTCATTAACCAATTTCAGTACATTAAAAACAGTAAGATATGTTTCTGTGATCTTTGTACCCTTAAAGTTAAATTTTTCGGATCTTTGTTGAAGGAAAAGTAAATTTTTTTTTTTTTAATATAGTTAAATACAGTAACGAAACAGGAAGTATGTCCTAAAGTATGTTTGTTTTAAGCGCCGTAAGAAAGTCTATTTAAGGATCCTTCTGTAAGGATGTAAATTCTAAAATACCTATTTAGCGTAACAGTTGTAAAATATGTGAGGTAGTCAATCATACCTTTGGCTTTTATACCCAGCTGGGTTACTTGCCAACATAAACACAGACTTGAAGGCTTATTTTTAAGATGTTTCAGACAGAATCCAGTGAACCTTTCACTTAATCCATAATATCCTAAATATTAATTATTTCTAAAAGTATTCAACCAAGACTGTAATTTCTAAAAACAGCGTGAAGGTATCTTCTACTTCATCCATTTTATTCTCGTATGATCCTCAAATAAATAAAGTATTTCCTTTTTTTTTTTTTTTTTTAAACTCAAGACACAATCTGTTGATCATTTCTTTAGAAGGTCTGCACCCAATGTGTTTTCTGTTGAGTCATAAGTTATGTCTGTAGACCACTGCATTGTTAAATAACAGTAAATATTCTTTGCTGCTGAATCACCCGTGGGAAGGACAGACACAGCACCCGGGCTGCGGGCACTGAAGCAGAGGGACAGAGTGCTCCATGTCGTTAAGATTTCCAGAGAATTCTTTAGATAATTGGCTGTCCACAGTCCTTCTCCATACTCTTAGCCCTGACAACAGCCTTCTGAACAGAATGAAGAGGAGTTTGTCCTCACATGGCTGTGATCAGCTGGGAGCTAACCTTGCACAAGGAGTTCTGCAACAGGCTCCTTGCAGCGACTGCCGCTCCGGTAGCGGTGTCAAGGACCGTGTGACAGGAACATTGCAACCAGCCTTGAGAAACTGGCCGGCCCTCTTCCCACGAGGAATGCCCAGAAACCAAAGCTAGATAGCGTTATCCCATCCATTTGTGTTCTTTATTCCCTACTCTTGGTCTTCCCCGCACTCCTGAGTGGGCTCTGGCAGGAGGCTCTTAGCTCCTTGCAAGCCACACAAGAGGTCTGTGGAGAATATTGGGGAGAGGTTTCCCTGCTTGGCATTTTTGGGTTTCATACATGTCACAACGTGAGTTTTCACATTATAGTAATTCCTTCTGCTGAAGAGAACTCTGATTCCTCACCACCTCTTGCCGTGTTGCTGCAGAGCCCAGCAGGCAGCAGAGGGAGCACAACAGTCCCTTTTCCAGTGCCATGGGATAGCAGCGCTAATTGTGTGTAAAAGAGCAACGAGGAATGGAAGAAAGAAAGAGAAGAGTGAAAGACATCTTGGTTAGCAGCATACTGGAAGTAGATGAAAGGGCTGGAGGGAACAGGGTAAATGTCTGATTATTAGGGAACAAGGAGCTAAATATGGCATCTTAATATGGCACGTGGCAAGAGGCCAGATCTGTTAGTTCGTAGATCTTAACCTGCTTCCAGTATTTGGTTTTGAGCAGGATTAAAAACCAGGAGGGGAGACTTTTTTGGGTTCTGGTTTCAACAGTGATGGAATCTCCTGAAAAGCAATTTTAGTGCCGTGGCACCCAGCCCCAAATTTTCTTCTTGTGAGACCTTAGAATCCAAGCCACGACTCTACAGAATAATATGAGTGCAGCTACAAAATGTAGTTAGGAGATTGTGGCTCTCTGGAAATGAAATGTGTCATTGACAACTGATGTTCCTGTCAAGAAGAGGGTGAGAATTTAGCTTCTACTCCTGATTTAAAACATGTAGCATCTCCGAGGTATCATCTTCTCATGCTCTGCATTAGACGTGTTTATGCAGTACCAGAACTAGAAGAAGTTTCTCAAATACAAGTTTTCTTAGGAATTCTTAAGGATTCTTAGGAATCAACTGCATTAATGACTTTGTTATAGCTGAAGATATAAATGAAAGTGACATTTATATAACAGACTTTCCAGTATAAAAGCCAAAGTCTGTTGGCTAAAAACACTCAGAAGGCTTTACCATGAAAACTTGTAACAATCAGAGGTTAGATGAAATTTAGAGAAAATGTAGGGCTAGATGGATTAATCTACTGCTTTTTCATTGCTTTTTTCCAAGTGGAATGACTTGAGCTGAAGTTAACTTTTTACTACTTAAGAAGATTAGGTGGTTCATAGAAAAATAATTCAAACTGCTTATTTTTAAAGCTTTTCTAATAAGAAAACTTCAAAGAAGTTTGTTGTAGAGTAGAATTCGAGTAATGCAGGTAAGGTAGTTAAAAACTCCCTCACCAAAATGTAGTTTGAAAAATAAACTTTCATGGCACCTATACAAGTATTTCTATAGATCCTTATCTGTAAGAGCAGCAACATATTTCTTTTTTTAATTAAAGATCATTATAATTGCTAATGTATGATTGTTTGGGGGCATATGTGAGTCAAAGTGTGGTTTTGAGAACACCTTCACCGAATCCTTCGCCCTGTGCTGTGAAATCCATGCTGAATTAAAATACAGGCCCATATTTGAGATGCCCTACGTCCTTGCCAGGGAGATGAGCACCTCCAAGAGGACAAATGAAAAAGCTGGGAATCGTCCAGAATAACTGAGGAAAAGCATTCTGTAAGACAGTGACCATTTTGCAGAGAAGCTGATTGGCAGTTCTGGAAAGGAACAAGAAAAAGAACCTTTGAAGCCAAAGCAGAGCGGCAGAAGAGTTCCCATTATTTAGGGAATAGGTGCTGTCTCACAAAGAAGTAAAACTTTCTAGACAGAGAGGAGGTAGAATGATTGCTGTTAGGAAAGGCATAATCAGGCTAAGAGATTTATTCAAGCCTGTTCGGTTTTTTCCATGTATTTTTGCCTTGCTTATGCATTTTTGTTAGCTTTTTAATTGTTTTGGGGGGGGAGAAAGTTGGGGTGTTTTTGAACACTTAGGACTCTGTGTTTAAGAGGTTCCTTTGCTAAGCCTGTACTGCTTTCTTGTCAGTCTTTTAAGGATACTGTTGGAAAACCAGAGTTTCTCACAGCCAGTAAGCCTTACTGAAACCTACTGAAAAACCTGTCTCCAGAAAATTGTTCCCCAAGTGTTGATGTGCCCAGATAGTGGCTTTCCACCATGGAGTGCTCTTCAGCTTGGGTCTTCAAAGGTCATGATTCATTCTGTGATGTATATCTGTCTAGACACAAGAACTTGATGCAATAAAAAGGTTTCTTACTTGGGTATTAAGAGACTGGAACAATTACATAATTGTTGTTAGGGCAGGAGGTCTCAATCCATGGTAGGTTATTTCTATCATGTCTTGTCCCACCTTTTCTTTATGCAGACCAGTTTAGAGTGTTTGACAGTGAACCTCTGTCCTTCTGCCACCTCTCAGCTGGTCATTGCAGACTTCATATTGATGCTTCCATAAAAAGACCTGTCTGAGGACACTCTTTGGAGTAGTGAGATCCTGCAGTCCATTTTTTAGCTCGTGGAAGCACTGCTTCAGGACTTCACATTCTTAATTCCATGATGCAATCTCAGTTTCAACTCTCTGGTAACAGGAAATCTTTTACTCATCCTTCGGCAAGGAATTTCTTAGCCTTTTTAACTTTACTCTTAAGCAGTTGTAAGCATATACAGATCACTGAAAAAGAGCACTGTGCTACTGCACAGTTTGATCTCGTGGCTGGTGTGTCTTAGATTGGGTCATGGTCCCTGCACCCTTCTGCAGCTCTTCTGCCTGCCTTCTCTCCAGTGCAGCCCAC
Organism: Falcunculus frontatus; assembly: GCA_013398115.1. Lineage (NCBI taxonomy): Eukaryota > Metazoa > Chordata > Aves > Passeriformes > Falcunculus > Falcunculus frontatus. The sequence continues at coordinate 512,512 of VZRV01007664.1, forward strand.
GCTGACCCATAGAGTCAGAACTCTATTCTTTCTAGCCCACTTTCTTCCCTCCAAACCAGCTTTTAGGGTGGAGAAGAATTAATTCTTTTTATTTCTGTGCTGAAAGATGGTTTGTGCTGGTCATGGTGGTTCTTTCTGCTTCGGGCCATTGTCGTTCAGCTGGGTACAGAGTGCTTTGATCCACCATGGGGGGTGTGATACCAAATACATGTAAACAAACTTTATCGCCAAAATTATGTTTGCAAAATAAAACAGGGTTATCATTTTGATGGAGAACTATTTTTGGTGTGTCACAATTGCCTTGGTCCCTTTTGCCTGCCAGAATTGTGAATTTATAAACTCCCTCGCTGGTTTCCTCACGCGAGGGAAGGAAAACCAGGAAACTGAAACTCCATTTTTCTTTCAAATTAATATTAATGGCAAATGTTAGGAGGTACTTGCTCAGCTTTGTAATAATATACATGTCCATTTATGAGATGGTCCAGACAGAACAGAGGATTAGGAATACAGAATTTAAGACTGAATTTGAAAAGGCAGCACAGGAACTTCAGCTCCCAAAATATCTTCTGAAAGTTTTGCTTTATTTCACGCTGTCGGCCAGGATTCTCCTTACAGCACCACAATATTCATAATAAAGAAATAAATTAAATCCACCCCTTCCTGTATGCCTCACAACACACAGCACTGTGCATGCTCAGCACATGTGTAGTTTTGATAAAGAGACATTATCGAGCCTGAAATCATTTTAAATAAAACAAATAATGTGGCTGCCCAGCACTTCCTCTGGAAGTAGTTCCTTGGACAAATCTTCCTTAACTCTCACATGTATGGAGTTAGTATATATATCCTTCAGTAACACCAATTCATAGAAAGAATGTTTCAGGCTCACTGTACAGCTGTGTATTTTATATATAGGGTGTGAAGTGCAGCCACGCAGGAGAGCCTGGGACTGCCGGGGCCGGGGGGATTCAGCATCTTCCAGGTGCCCCAGAGCACAGGGCTGGAGGGGACAGGAGTCCCCCAGCTGTCACCCCAGGGTGACAGAGAGCTGGGGCTGAGGGCAGAGCGGGTGACCAGCCGCTCTTGTGTTTTATGGAGCTGCAGGGGTGGTGGCAGCGGGCTCAAAGCCATTGAATCCCTGGCCCCTTGCAGCATCCCTGCTTCCCTGGATGTTCCAAGGGCTTTGCATCAAACATGGGAACGCTGACATGGCTGTGATCACACCGAGCAGAGGGGAGGGGGCTCGCCGTGGGCACTGGGGGATTTTGGGGAGCTCATTCTCTGGGGATGACACCCGGGAAGCGGGTCCAGGTCCAGGGTGGAGGGAGCTCCTGGCCCCAGAGCTCCGGGGGCTCGGCCGTGCTCGTTCTCTGTTTGCACAGCGGAGACGGAGCTGTAAAAAGCCGATTGCTTCAGAAGGGAACAGGTCACGGTTAGACAAGGGAGCAATGGAAAAACAAATTCGTTATTGTAACACCAGAGAGCATAAAGCAAACTGGGAGTGACCTGCAGAAGAACACGGCACCGGGTTTCTGTCCTGGTGGGTGCTTCATGGTGGGCAAAGAAAGACTGGGAAGTGTGCAGGCATTTTTTTTTTTTCTATTTTCAAAATAAAAAGTATCTTTGTCTGGTACTTTGACTGTAGCAAGCATGCTGGTTCTAGCTTTCCCCGGTTTTGCTGGAGGGCCTGTGGGAGACGGACTTGACAGAGTACTAGCAGCTTTCTCACCATTTTCATTTAAGAAAAACACCATTAAGATTTTGAATAGAGCCTATTTTTTTTTTCATGAAATGTTGCTGAAAATGTCTGAGTTTAAGAGGTGTTAAGAAAAGGAAGACAGACTATTAAAAAAACTTGCTTCCTTTTTGAATAATTATTTTATGATGAAACATGTAGCAGAAGGGCTTAAAGGTCACCGGTGAGACCAGGGCCCCTTGGTTCTCAGTGCTGTGCAGACATGTCGGAAGCAAACAGCTCACAACCTGTAAGAGAGAGGCAGATAAAAGATAGCTGGACAAAGAGGCACAAAAAAGGGAAGTGGCTCGTCCAAGGTCACCCAGAGATCGGTGGCTGTGCTGGATTGAACCATCTGCAGTAGATCAGGTCTGCTGGATCTGTTCCCCTGTTTGATCCCCACACTCATCCTGTCTCCATTCACAGTTTGTGAGCGTTCAAACAGGTCTGATCATCCCCCAGCTGGGTCCACAGGAGGGGATAATCCTTCACCTCTGCTGGTTTTGATGTTGCAGAGGCAAAATCCAGTGCTGGACCACAGGTTCTACCTGCTTTCCTGGCTGATGTCTTTCCTGGCTTTGCCTGAGATGGAGCAACAAGGAAAACCTTTCACTGTACACCTAAAGCCTTGGAGACAATCAGCTGGTTCATATACATTTCTAAAATCTAACAGACACAACAAAAAAAAAACCCCACACCAGAAAGACTTTTTCACTGCAAAAAGGGTCTAAATTCTGCCACTGCCCTAGGGCGTGTGGGGCACTCTAATTTAACATCAAGGCACTTAAGACGTAATGGTGCTGTTAGTTTGCCAGACAGACAGATTCTTCCAGGAAAAACAGGGTACAAAAGACCCCTTTTCTATAACTGTATCAGTATGTAATCTTAGGACCTAGACTTTAACGTTTTTTCATCTAAAGAAAAAGATGGGAGAAAATACCCTTTTTCAAAAGGAACACTTTTAGGCCTTTAGCAATGCAGAGACGGAGTAGCAAAATCACAGTCCTGTTTTCCTTGCAGATCGTCTCTAATAGCTCCTGGTATTGAGAGTATTGTGGTTTGCTAGCACTAAAATGTAAAGTTATTTTGAGCATGAAAGCCGGGACGTCATTCTATTAAAAAAAAAAAAAAAAGTAAAAGAAGGAGAGGAATGTTTATAGCGCATTAAAACCTGTGTGACAACTTAGCAAGAACCATTTTAACAATCCTCTTATTCCCTTTCCTGTTATGCACCATAAAATGAGAATGCAGTGTCAGTAATAAATAATATTGGCATGGAGGGATGGCTCACTGTGCTCCCAGAGTCAGGCTGGGTCAGGCTCAGCCCCAGCTGCCACCCTGCTCCGGTGGCTGCCTTGTGTGCTGGGGAGGTGAAGGCAGGATCCTCCTCTCCTCTGCTGACCCCCGGGCAGGAGAAAAGCTTGGGAGTTTCGTGCTTCTTTGCAGGAATTAACTATAACCAGTATTTGGAAAACAGCCTCTGCCACAACTGCCTCCCTGGGCTTTGTGACCCAAACGTAACAAGGATTAAAGCAGAATATTTCTTGATGAAAAAAGTTTGCAGTCAGGGGTAGGTCTGCAGTGAATGTTGACAAATACTGAAACTAAATATGAGAAAAGACGTGTTCCAATTTTTTTTTTTTAATCAGCATTCCATATGTGTTATGTGGAGAGCTAGGATGTGCTGCTACTTCTGTTACGTAAGAGGGTTTTTTCCTTTTTAATAAAGTGCAGTGCAGAATGCATGAGGAGTGAGAAAGAATATCAAGAAGAAGAACTACATGAAAATAAGAAAAGCTTCTAAGTGAAAAGCTCTTACTCAGTGTGTTATTTCCATAATTTCATGAGTTCCTTAAAGTCTCTTTTAATGTTTCTGAGGGAAAGCCTCAAAGTGAAAGGAGGGAGGCAAGGGTTTTTTTCTTTGGTTTAAAGGAAGATCTTGGTTAATTCTATTAGTAGATTTTGGGCTTGTTTTTATTTAAAAACAAAACAAAAATCTCTCTCAAGTTTAGAATTTCTGTATGGAAAAATTCTTCTTCTTTGCCAGAGAGGGAAGTATCTCCTTTTCATTCTGTTTGTTTTGGAGTATCTGTAGTTAAGTGTTTTGTGTTTGTTCTTTATTGAATACATTAGTGGTGCATTAATTCCTCCCTGACAATGCTCGTTTCATTGCACTCACTCCTTCCCATCTGACAAACTTGTCCTTTCACGTGATGATCCTGCTTTGCCCTCCCAGGGTTTGATTGGTAATGGCTGCATTTCCTACCTTGTTTACCTCTGAATGCTTTTAAAAGTAATTTTTATTCTGGCTCCTGCAAAGGAAACATGAAAAAGAAACCCACATTGAATTCTTGCTCCAATTCTAATCTGTTTGCTTTGATTTTCCTTTTTAGATTATTGTTTGGCTTTAATTTGTTTGTTTCTCCTTTAAATGGGCTTGAGATTACTCAAGGGTTCCTTGTTCAGCAGGTCAAAGGGTAATTTGGAGACTTTGAAACCGTCTCCCTTTTTATCACCACGTTTCGTTCTTCCCAGAGTCCAAAGGATTTTCAGGACGATAGCTCGATAGCTCGTGAAGGATGGCTCCATCTAAGGAAAACATGAGCAGCAGACCTGAGTCACTGCAAGAAGCCATGGCAGTTTTTTTTAGATTAAAAAAACCCCACTGATCTAAGTCTAAATCAGAACCTTAATTAATCCCTATCTGTAACTAAAAGATTAAGTTTACTGGGGATTAAATACTTTGAGGTTGATAGGTTTGGTACTCAACTACCAGCCCAGGATGAAGACCCTAAATTTAACTAACTTCAAGCCAGAGAGGAATCCATACACAAAAATATACAGTGTGTGCTATTAAAAAATGTCCTTTAACTGAAAGAGTCAATCTGTTCCAGAGTTAATCCCTGCTTTTAGAAGAGGGAGGTCAGTTCCAACTGCTCAGCCACGGCACTGTGGATTTGTAGGACAGCAAAGTGAAGCGTGGGGTAATGTGGACTCCTTAACAAAAATCCGGGTGTTGCTGTAAGAACCATTTGTTTCATGTGTCGCCCAGGTTAATTGAGCTCTGTATCCTTCCATGGAAAAGACTTGCTGAAAATATGCTATTTCCTACAAACAAACAAAGGAAACTGTACAATTAGATCGGTGCTGTCGCTTTTACTTTTTGAGCTACAAATTTTGTCCTCTCTGCTGCATCTCCTGAGCCGTGCTAGGAGCTGGAGTACAGGCTATTCCAGAGGCGAGGAAGGCTGACAACCTCCTCAGAGGCTGCAGTGCCATTTCAGTCCAGTTGCTAAGGGATGCTGGAGCGAGATGTCGTCTGTGTCTTCTCTTCCAAATGAGCACATTGGCTTGGTCACAACTCCACCCCCACAGTTCACAGCCAAAAGTTTACGAGGTCACATTCACTGTGGTCAGCGAGAGCCCGTAAGGAACTGCACAACTGTCCCAGCTGAAAATGAGTTAACCATTTCTTCTTTACTGGAGGCACCCAAGTGCTCAGTGCCTTCCACTCACTAACAAATGTGAATTACTTGCAATAGGAAATAAGGGTGTTTGTCACCTGGAGGGTTTGGGAGGAAGCTGTGGGGTAAGATGGGCATCTGATCTGGGTCTCATAATCAGCTGTAAATACAAAGAGTAACTTGAGTGAATTCAGAGCCTGACTCTGGTCAACTGAGAGTAAAACTGATGCAGCATCAGAACTGTAGGCAGAAAGTTTTATCCATTTAGTTAAAAAGAGAAAAGAACAGAACAACATGAAATATGTGTCTGAAAAGCCTTTTTTTAACAGGCTCAGAATCTACTCTGTTAAGGCAATAGTAACTCCAAAAACCAAGTCTTGCATCTACATTTCCACCCAATGTTTGTGAATTTTATAACAGTATTTCCTTGTCTCTTACCTATACAAGGGTGAATATCCTCATGCAAAAGGGAGACTACCACAAGGAAAATGCATTGAAATACATGTAGCAATCTGTCAGATATAAAATAAATACACTAAAATAGGAAAAAGTATTTTTATTGAGGTGCTCTTGAGTGATTCTATCAGCAGGTATTACATATAAATCTTAAAAGGACAGAAGTTTATGTGTATAGGATGGGGGAAGCATAAAAGATGTGAACTTTTCAACAAGTTCTTTCTCCTACTGCTATTGATAGTCTGCTTCTACTTTATATCTAAATCTTTTTATCCATTTCTAAATCAAGCTAATATAGTTGTCCTCGCTGGGAGGAGTAAAGTCTGCATAAGTTATGCACTTCAATAGGACTGCTCAACTGAGTAAAGTTCAGGTTTATTTACAGGATTAGGATATTGTTACAAATCCTTCTTCATTCTCAGACACCAGGGAGTAGATTTTGGGGCAAAAGCTGTGGAGGGAAAATGGAAAAAGAATTGCAATAAAATTCCTCTTTCAAAAAAGAAATTAAGAAAATTAAGAGATCTTCTATTAATAGAAGATAAAGATATCTTCTATTAATGATTTTCATTAGGATGTAATAGAAATTAGGTCAATGGGACTAAAAATCTATTAGCTAACGTGATCAAGTGGACTGAAATGGATTATAGGTACAAGGAACTTTTGTATACCCTCCTTTTCTCCCAAATATTCCACTGAAATATTACTGCTTCGAATTACCCTGCTGCCTCTCTTTGTAAGATATTTTCTCGTCTGAGAAGTGGAAGCAGCGGAATATTGTTTCACACTGCCAAATGCCCTGTTCTTTTTGTGAAATCCTTACGCTGAGATGCATGTTGGTGTGTCAGTCTTTGCATTTACTTTAGACCAAAAAATAAAAACCAACAGCCTCTATTCTAGTCAGACACAGAAGGAATATCAATGAATCTGAGTTTAATCTGTAAGTGTGCAGTACTCGCAATCTTCTGTGTGCAACCTTGTATTTCACATTAATTTAAACAGCGCAGGATTGAGTCAATAGCCGTAAGTCTTCTAATGTCCTTTTACAGCCATTTCCATGTTCTTGTTACCTTCTCTTTTTGGAAAACATTTTCATTCAACATGCAGCAATGTCCTTTAACACCCTATTTTCAAGCTTCAAAGAATTAGACTTTTATCACAGAGGCACTATGCCCGTACATATAGTTATTTTATCTTTGCATTATTTGTTCCTAAGGCTGCAGGTTCTTCAGAAGTGAGTTTTAGTTTTATGGTGAGTCAGGGGTCAGATTGTGCCTGCACTTACCCTTCTGATGGCAGGAGTCTCGTGAAGCTGAAGTTCATGGATTTTTACAAGATGGAAGCTAATGGAACTAGTTCCAATAAGAAACACAGTTTACTCTAAGGACACATTAGCAGCATTATGTTATTTAAACAAATAAAAAAGAGTGAGAACAGCTAATGTGTTGGTATGCTCACTCTTCAAACGATGGGCTCCTAATCAGGACAGCAGTGAAAAAACTCCTGGCAGTTCACTGGGTTTGTGAAGTGCGGGTGGTGCCTGATGTCCTGAGTCCTGTCGTCTTTCAGAAAGACAAAACTGTCTCTAATTGCTGATAGGTTACACAATGTGGGAGTTTTCGTTTTCTGTAGCTTTTGGCACTTACACACTTTAGTAACACTTGTAATACAAGGAGCTAATTCTTAATTCTGTTGTAAGTAACTGGGAGCTTTGTGAATTAGCTGAGTGTGTTTTTCTTTTTCAGCTACCTCATGCTTTGCTCAGCCTAAAGACAGAGGCACAGGGTATCTACAGCAGGAGGGCAGTGATTCCTGTCAGAGTTTAACCTCGCAGAGCCTGTCCTGGTTTCTCTTTGGGAAGGGATGGGTGTGCACTGCTGGACAACAGCATTTACACAGCCATGACTCCCTTGTCCATGGATGCTTTGGCATATTTACCCATCCTATTTCCCTGTACAGACACCATTCACCAAGATTTTAGCCTTTTGTATATCTCCAACAACAATTTTTATCTTGTTTGTGTATTCCTTCGCATTTGGAGCTTGAGATGGGCTCCCTTCCCCCCAGGTGGGACCCTGAGGAAAGCAAAGCCTGGAGGCTGGAACAGATTTTCCCTCCTCTGTGAGGTGTCAGGTACTGGCATTTCTGCATTCTCTTCATACCTGAAACCATAAAAAAAATATGAGGCTTTATAATTTTCAGTCTGAATTCTGCTTTTCTGAGTCCTTTATGCCTTGTAAACTCCTGTATGCAGTTAAAAATGTATTTGAATATTGTGTATTACATGGAAATTATACAAAGAAATAACCTATAAAAGATACAAGGAATTATTGCCATCTTTTCTTCAGATGAATCTGGGTGTTGCCGAGCCAAGTTTCTCTAAGACCTTTTAAAACTGCTCTTAGCTTAAAAGAACACCTGGAGACACCAGAAGTCTCTCCAGTGACTCCAGAACTCTTAGGCTCTGTGGCATTTGAAAATAGTGACTGTGATGTTCCCTGGTCCTCCTGAGGTCCCCCCCTCTTTCAGCAAGGGCAGCTCAACAGATGTATTTGATGACATTAGCTGTGACCTCCTAGTTGTTTGCTCTATTCACATAATTATTTTACTGTGGGTGTTTCTAAATATAGTAACTGGATGATGTAAGAAGGTGTGTTCGTGGGAACAGTGTGGTAGATAATCGAATTTTGCAAATGAGGGTAAATAATATTTGTATAGTAAGGGACATTTCACTAACTCATGTGTGGGGGTGTGTGCATAGAGAAAAACTACCTGTGCATTTTAGTGAACCGGGTTACACAAAGAGCAAAGCGCCAGGCTTTGTTTTTCAGGTGTAACTGATAAGTTGTGTAATTTTTGAAATGGGGTTTCCAAAACGTATTCTAGAGAAGAGAGTTAGACAGGGGGTAAAACCGTACGTAGAAGCAAGTGTGTGCATCCAGTGGTACTCTGCTGGTGCACACGGCATCCCCTGGTACCTTGAGCCCCCCGTCCTGGCCGGGATGGAGCCCGGCGACTCGCGGGGTACCAGCGAGCAGCCCCGCGCCCGCTGGGAAGCGCATCCACCCAAAACCAGACACAAACCATCCACTAGCATAACTTCCACATTAATTATTTTCAAGCGTAGCACAAGGCGCCGCGGGGCACGACTCCCGTACAATTTATTCCGAATCCTATTAACTCCAAGCCCAGCTCCGGGTGCCTCCATCCCGCGGGGCGGGGGGCGGGCGGTGCCGCAGGAGGCTCCGGGGCGGCCGCGGGGCCCCCGAGCGGCGGCGGGGCCGGTTCGAAGAGGGCGCCGGCGGCGGCGGCGGGGTGACGCGG